>CM076579.1:206237245-206334074 GCA_034641835.2 Pinus albicaulis | reverse complement strand
GGTGCTATGAAACTAGCTCCAAAAATAGAATAAAAGAGATGTCAAATCCTTATAAATAAGACACTTTGATGGGGCAACCTCCAATACATTACATGAATTAACAATTCTTCGATGATACAAATTACAAAACCTCCTTTCCAAATATAGGAGTTTATGGGGCCACAATGTAATCCTAGCTGACCTAACAATAATTATTTAAGGGCACAATAATAAAAATATGGGGGTTACAGGGGTACAATAATAAAAATAAGGCGGTTACACTAACAACAATAAGGGACTATACTAGTAATACAGGGACCTAACATGCCCCTCTCCTTCAAACAAGTGTTGTCCTCAATGCTTGATTATTTATTGATGCTTCTGTATAAAATTATCATCTTCCCATGTGGAAACTTATGTAGGAAAGTTATTCCACATGCTGAGATACTCTAAAATTGATCGTACTTTTTGATTTCTTGTTTCTACAACTACTTCCTAACTTCTTTCGATGTGATGTTGATATTCATGTTGTTTCATTTGATTCTGCTCCAAAGTTAGGTTATCCTTTGAGAGTTGGAGAACTTGTTGATGATGCTCGATGTGATCTTCCACTACTTTATCATCCATATTAGATTTCATTTGATCCTTCAAACCATCCAACTTAGCCTCCATTTCTGATTTTAAGCCATCTATGTCATCTTCGGTTTCTCTTCGTAAGATTGAAATTTGTTGCACTTGGTATCGTAATTTTGATATCTCATACTGCAATTCTTCCCCTTTGTGCATCATAGTATAGATTTCTGAGGGCTCAATGGGCATGGATTTATTTTTTGGAGGCATTATATAACCCAATTATGATAAGAATTCTTCAATATTCTCTTTGAATCACTTCAAATTTCTTTTTCAAACAAACGCTATGCAATTTAAAAAAAATAAATACACACCTTTTTCTTACTTTTGAGAAGATTGATATTGAAATTGAACTATATATGTGATTTCAGATCTTCAATATCTGAAATTTTGTCCTAAAATAGCTCTCTGAATCTTCTTTTGAATGCCAAAGGTATGACCTTATTTGGATTCTTCAAGGCAAAGTTATGCCCAATCTCCCACGATGACCTAATTATGGACTGGTTTAGTAGAGAAAAATTGTACGACTTGCCACGTGTAACTGTTTCCTCCTTCAGCTTTGAAATTGATATGCTCAAAACTACAGTTCGTTTATTTGCAACCACTTTTTATAGAATCCCATTCCGATGCTCAGAGAGAGAGTTATGTCATTTTTCCCATGGTCATCTCTTTGAGATGAAATTCAGGAGCCTAAAACAATCCTATCTTACACAGATCATATCTCACAAAATATTGTGGACCAAGATCTGAAATTTCTATAGGGGGTTCCTTGGGATTTCGGCTTATCTCTGTGAAAACTTCAGCTTCTGAACCCTCGTAGAAAACAATTTATAGCGAAAATTCCGCGATTACCTGTGTAGAAATTTGAATAACTGATATATTATTCACCGAGATTCTCCTGACCACACACTATTTTAACTTCATGCAAAATACAGAATCTATTCTACCATTGATCATTAATTGCAGAAATAAAAAAACAATCGCATGCGCACATTAAAAACATAAACAATCACACATATGAACACAGTATTTTATGGGAAAGCTTAAAACTAAAAACCCCCAACTATCTGTATATTATATGTCATAGAGATCATGTCACAATCATTATACAAATCTCCTCACAATCTCTCAGTACAATCTCCAATTGCTACACACTAATCAAGCCCGATCTAGCAAATCACATGCTCCAATCTCTGCCACTTGATATCCTACCTCTACTGCGCAATCACTGCTGAAGAATGGATCTGAATGAACTTGAATTGGTCCAGCCTTGCTCATGCAATCCTCATTGGCATCTCCAATCACTGGTTGTTGCAAATCATGCAACAGTATAGTCACAATTGATAGTCACACTGCTCTTTCACCTACCTCTTCACTGGTCTCCACTGAAACTGTCCATGCACTGTAGTTAACCGATGTATTCTTCAGTTGTATTAATGAGTTATTAATTATTGAATTAATTAATAATTAATTCACACCACTCTCACTAGTGTATCAATCGGTTAGACTAGATACGGTATCGCTATCTTTAACTCGGTTAAGTGAACACAACTCCATCGAAACTACCTCAATAACTCCACCAAACTGTCCACATGAGTTCTAGCCGGAAATATCCATGCAATAGCTCCACTTAACCCTCAAGAATAGCGTAATTCCTTATCGGCTCACATTGCCACATCTGTGCCCTTGCTTGGTATACGAGAATAAGATAATGTTTAGAGTCTAAATATTATTAAGAGCTAATAATATTCGACATATCTATTTTTAGACTGGCAATCTAAAAATAGATTCCGCCCAGTATGTCTAAAAATAGAAGTCCATATATTTTTTCCAACTTGACCAACCATCCACAAATAGCATCCCGCAACTCATAGAACATGATCCATATGTCTAAAAATAGACTTTGCACCAAAAATAGCCTGTGGGCCCACTTAGTGAAGGCGACTCCTTTCCACTAAGCTCATCATATTGTTGCAATCTCAACACTCCCTCTCAAAAATATAAGGATTATCTGCAACCCCTATCCTGCCCCTGTGGTATTCGAATTTTCTCCTGGTGAGTGCCTTCATCAAGATATCAGCATCCTGATCCTCCGTAGGAATGTATGAAATAACATGATCTTCTGCTTAACACAATATCTGAAATGATGATACCGGATATCAATGTGTTTAGATCTATCATGAAATACTAGATTAACCGAGAGTTTGATGCAACTTTGATTATCACAATATATCACAGTAGGATCCAAGTGTGAACCGAACAACCTGACCAGGATCTTCCTCATCCATATAGCCTCGCATGCAGCCAAAATCGTTGCCATATACTCGGCCTCTGCGGGGCGGGTACCATGGACCTCTGCTTCTGTTGTACAGCATTGTCGGCCGTGCAAAAAATACCTCCAGATGTGCTCTTTCTGTCCGTTGGGCTCCCTGCCCAATCTGCATCCGTGAAGCCACACAGCTTCACCTCATCTGACTGTTTGTACCATAATCCATATCCCGATGTGCCTCTGAGATATCTCAATACATGATTGCCTGCCTTCCAATAGAGCTTGGTAGGCTTAACCATAGCTTGTGAAAGTTGGTTCACAGCATAGCATATGTATGGTCGTGTATTGACCAGATACATAAGCGACCCCACCAACTGTCGATAAACAGTGGCATCCACTACCTCCGCCGAAGTAGCATCCTCCTTCCTCCATCCACCAGGAAGAGGAGTATCAACAGGCTTGCAGCCATGCATGTTGAACTTCTCCAGTATCTCCCGGGCATAATTGCCTTGAGAAACAAACAGTCCATCATTGCGCTGCCAAATTTCCAATCCCGGGAAATAATGAAGGAGGCCCAAGTCCTTCATCTCAAACTCTTTTGCAAGATCGGCCTTTCATGAGAGTATCAATAGTTCATCACACATCCAAAATCAAATCATCTACATAAATTAAAATGATCAGCAAATTACCCTCCACCACAATCTGGTATAGGTTCGGATCCACCTCACTCTTGGTGAATCCAAGTCCAGTGAAATAACTGTCTATCTGTGTGTACCAAGCACGAGGTGCTTGTTTCAGCCCATACAACGCTCTCTTCAGCCTGCACACATGCGACTCGCTGCTGAAGATTTTGAATCCTTCAGGCTGCTCTATGTACACCTCCTCCTCAATGACTCCATTGAGGAACGCAGTCTTCACATCCATCTGATGAATGTGCCAACCCATCTGCACTGAGAGAGCGAATCGTACGTATGGAAGAATACCTTGCGGCAGGTGAAAAGGTTTCCTCATAATCGATCCCCTCAATCTGTGAGAAGCCTTAGGCAAAAAATATTGCCTTGTACTTCTCGACGCTCCCGTCAACTACTTGCTTCACTTTGTAGATCTATCACGTCCACCCTTTGATTTCCTTTCGGCCTCGGGACAATCTCCCATGTACTGTTTCTGACAATCGAATCATACTCTTCCACCATGGCATCTACCCATGCGGGATCCTCCACAGCTTCCTCGAAAGAGGATGGCTTTGTCACGATACACTTGCTCACAAGAGCCATGTATCCAGTATACTCAGGTGATTTTCTCTGTCTCCGCTGTGATGTAGGTGCTCCTACAACCTTCTCTTCATCTTGAGCCAGTCGCTCAGCTTCTATAGTGCGCTTCCGCCCTCTTATGGTTGGCGCTGCATGAGTGGTTTCTTCCACTCCATGAACCTCATCTTGTGGCTGATCCACATCCTGAGACTCATCCTTAGGAACTAATAGCTCCTCATCTGCATGCAAGTGTAGCTCCCTCTCAAGTGAACACTTCATGGCTTTCTCCTCCTGAAATTTGATATCTCGTCGCACAACAGTCTTGTGACTGTCTGGAAAATACACACGATAGTTGTGAGGCATATCAGTGTACCCCACAAATATCCCAACCTCTGCGGTTGGCTCAAGCTTCTTCCTAGCATCCTTCACCACATGAATGTAAACAGGTAAACCAAAAATCCTCAAATGGGAAATATCAAGCTTCTTACCAGAAAACACCTCCTCGGGTGTGCTCATGCCAAGTATCTTGTGAGGACAATGGTTTTGCACATATACTACAGTATTTCATGCCTCCTCCCACAAGTGAATGGGAAAGGCCACGATCATCTGTCTCCGCCCATGCAGCACCCACGATCATTCTGTTCTTCCACTCAGCAACCTCGTTCTGCTGTGGGTTATGAGGTGCTATGAGCTCTCTTCGAATTCCTTCTGCACTACAAAAGTCCTTGAATTCGCTAGAGATGAATTCACCACCATTGTCGCTCCTAAGAGCCTTCACCTGCTTCCCCGATTCTTTCTCAACCAGTGCCTTGAACTCACAGAAATTTGAGTATGTCTCACTCTTCTTCTGCATGAAAAAGATCCAGCACTTACGAGAAAAATCATCAAAAAATATCACATAGTACCTATGCTTTGCTGTTGAAGCTACTGAGAAAGGTCCACACACGTCTATGTGAATTATCTCAGGGCCCATCTGATATTATATTCCTAGTGAAGGTTGGAGGCTGTACCACAAGGCCATACTGCATTGGTATTTGCGGTACCACTAAGGCTTAATAGAAGCTGTTGCCCGGTATCAAAGCACCATGGTGAAGATGGCCCAATATCCTATGCCATAGCTCGCCCTCATCTAGGCTTAATTCGCCCTCATCTAGCTCACCACTTCTTCGCCTTGCACTGCCATTCTTTGTGCATCCATCTACCTACAGCTGATAAAGTTTCTTAACTCGAACCCATATCCTCCAGGTTTCACCAGTTTCCTTACTGAGCAGGAAAGCCTTTCTCTCGCTAAAGACAACATCATATCCCTTGTCTTCTAACATGCCCACTCAGATCAGATTCTTCTTCAATCCTCGAACATGCATCACTTCCTTCAATACGAAGGGTTTACCAAACTCTCTGTCAAAGGAAATGGTATCGATACCGGTTGCACTGTATCTACCATCATCTCCCATCTCGATGTGCACTCCAAGATCTTTCTCATCCAGATCAGTAAACAAATCTTTGTCTCCAGTCATATGAAAAGACGTACCACTGTCAAGAAACCACATTGAACCCATCACACTTGAGACCAAGCATGCGACCAGCGAAAAATCTAGCTCAAACTGCAAGGCTAAGGCCTCTCCAGCTGCAGATCCAACAACCTGCTTATTTTTCTTCTGAAGTGGACAATTAGTGGCGTAATGTCTGTGTTGGTGATAATGAAAGCACTTCACCTTGGACATGTCCTTCTTCTTGCCTTTCGCACCGGATTGAGAAGCATTCTTCTTGCTCTTCCCCTTCCTTGATTTGGCAGCCAAAGCACAATTTCATTCATCTGCACTCTTCAATGAAGATCCGTCCCTGGTATTCCACCTTATCTCCTCTTGCACAAGATCCGACCAAAGTCGCTCCCATACTGGCAATTTCTCCCGACCATTGACAGAGTACGATAGGAATGCCAAATCTTCGAAGTCAAGGAGAGCCAAGCTCACAATTCCTCGTCATATACGATCACCCCCACACTTCCCAACTCATCCCTACATTGGATGAACTTCGTGAGGTACTTGGGCATACTGTCACCTTTCTCCATTTTTATGTTCCTGAGTTTATCCTTGAGTGCCAACTTCCTCTGGTCGCTCTTGCTTTGGAATAAGTATGTCAACGCTTTCCACATCAAGAATGCATAAGCCTTACCATGAAGGCTGGACACTATGTGATCCTTTACACCTTCCAACAGAATTCTTCGACACTTTGTTGTCTTCTTTTGCCATGCATCAAGCACGGCAACATCGCTAGAAGCAGGTTTTGGAATTTCTGCATCTATGAACTCCTTCAACCCATTGTCATATAGCACCGCCTCCATATTGTCCTTACATGCAATATAATTTGAGCTTCCCTCCAGGGAATACTCTAATCACAATTCGTTGAAAGACATCTCAACTTCGACACCAAGAAAACACTGCTGCAAATTCGAATTCCACCAGCTCAAAACTCAACCGCTTCAATGTTTTGCAATTGCTCCAATGATCAATATTTCTACGATACCATGTAGATATTTGAATAAGCGATATATTATTCAGCGATATTCTCCTGATCACACATTATTTAACTTCATGCACAATACAAAATCTCTTCTACCATTGATCATTAATTGCGGAAATAAAAAAACAATCGCATGCGCACATTAAAACCATAAGCAATCACACATATGAACATAGTATTTTATGGGAAAGCTTAAAGTGAAAACCCCCCAACTATTTTATATTATATGTCATAGATATCATGTCACGATAATTATATAAATCTCCTCACAATCTCGCTCCTCACAAATCTCTCAGTACAATCTCCAATTGCTACACACTAATCAAGCCCGATCTAGAAAATCACATGCTCCAATCTCTGCCACCTGATAGCCTACCTCTATTGCGCAATCACTGCTAAAGAATGGCTCTAAATGAACTCGAATTGGTCTAGCCTTTCTCACGCAATCCTCATTGGCATCTCCAATCATTGGTTGTTTCAAATCATGCAACAATATAGTCACAACTGATAGTCACATTGCTCTTTCACCTACCTCTTCATTGGTCTCCACTGAAACTATCCATGCACTGTAGTTAACTAATGTATTCTTTAGTTGATTAATGAGTTAATAATTATTGAGTTAATTAATAATTAATTCACACCACTCTCACTAGTGTATCAATCAGTTAGACTAGATACAACTAGCTCAATTATGTTTAACTCAGTTAAACTGAACACGACTCCATTAACTCCATCGACTACCTCAATAACTCCATCAGAAACTCATCCACATGAGTTCTATTTGAAGTATCCATGCAATAGCTCCCGCAAACCCTAAGAATAAGCGTAATTCCTTCTGTCGGCTCATGTGCCACATTTGTGCACTTAACTGAAGTGCTCCAAGAGAATAAGATAATGTTTAGAGTCCAAATATTATTAAGAGCTATCAATATTCGACATATCTATTTTTAGACTGGCAATCTAAAAATAGATTACGCCAAATATTTCTGAAAATAGAAGTCCATATATTTTTTCCAACTTGACCAACCATCCACAAATAGCATCCTGCAACTCATAGAACATGATCGACATATCTAAAAATAGACATAGTGTAAAAATAGACTTGCGCCAAAAATAGCCTACGGGCCCACTTAGTGAAGGTGACTTCTTTCCACTAAGCTCATCATCTTGTTGCAATCTCAACAACCTATTTAGGTCAAATTCAAGAGCCTACAAAATTCCCTAACTTCCACAGATCATATCTCCGAACATATTGCGAACCAAGCTCTGAAATTTTGCGACGATTTTCCTCAGGATTTCAGCTTCACGCTCTAAATATTTCAGCTTATGAAACTTCGTAGAAACATAGTTATAGCGAAATTTCTGCGATGACCAGTTTGGAGCAGCGAAAATCCTAGAATCCAGAGCTCTGATACCAAATGTTGTGAAACTAGCTCCAAAAATAGAAGAAAAGATATGTCAACGCCTTAGAAATAAGCCACTTCGGGGGGAAAACTCGATACATTACATGAATGAAAAAAATTCTTTGATGATACAAATTAAAAAACCTCCTTTCTATATATAGGAGTCCATGGGGCCACAATGTAATCCTAGCTGACCTAACAATAATAATTTGGGAGCACGATAATAACGATATGGGGGTTACGGGGGTGATAATAATAATAAGGGGTTACACTAATGATAAGGGATTACCTTTAGTAATATAGGGACCTATTACACTTGGAAACCCAAATATTGTGTAGTGCTAGAGATCCCATTTTCATTGGAAATTTTTGGACGGAGTTATTTTCTTGTTTGGGTACTCAATTAGCTCATAGCTCATCTTATCATCCTCAATCTGATGGTCAAACTGAGATATTGAACAAAAGTTTGGAAGGATATCTTCGTTGCTTTGTATCTGATAAACAAACACAATGGGTCAAGTGGTTGCCTCTGGTTGAATGGTGGTATAACACTTCCTTCCATATTGTAGCAAAAATGACCCCATTTATAGAGAAAACTCTAAGGTTGAAGTAGTGGAAGATGACATCGAGAATCAACAAAAATTTCTCAAACTATTAAAGGATAACCTCACTTTGGTGTAGAATCGAATGAAACAACAGGAAAATCAACATCATAGCGAAATAATTTTTGATGTAGGCGACTAGGTGTTTTTATGGCTCCAACCATACAAACAAATGTCACTCAAGAAATCTAATAAGGATAATAATTATCACCAAAGTATTATGGTCGTTACAAGGTGTTGTAAAAGATTGGTTCTATGGCATACAAATTGGAGCTTCTGGCATCTTTCTAAGTGCACCGAGTTTTCCATGTTTCATGCTTAAAGAAGGTTATAGGTGACAAGCTCCCAGTTCAAACAATATTTATAGAACTTAACGAGGAAAGAAAAATAATATTGGAACCTAAAGCAGTCACAGAAACAAGAACTCGACAGCTACGAAATATATTAATTTTAGAGTAACTCATCAAGTGGAAGAACTGACCCACTGAATATTCCTCATGGAAGGATGAGAATATTATACTGGAGCATCTAGAACAAATCAAGCGTTGAGGACAACACTTTTTTGAAGGAGAGGGGCATATCAGGTCCCTGTAAGACTAGTGTATTCCCTTATTGTTATTGTTATTTTAGCCCCCTTATTGTTATTGTTGTACCATGTAGTCCCCATATTGTTATTATTGTGCCCCATAGAATCCCACTATTGTTATTGTTTTTCCCTTACATTACTACTCTTATGCATCCTATGATTATATTATGACCCCTTCGACTACTATATAGAAAGGAGGTTTTGTCATTTGAATCATCCATTAATTTTTCATTTATGTAATATAAAAGAGGTTTCCCTCTCGAAGAGACTAATTTATAATTATTTGATCTACGTTTTATTCTATTTTGTGAGTTGGTTGCATAAAAATAAAATTCTTTTTTTATGGAGTTCATTTGTTGTCTTCTTCCTTCTATAAGCTAGTGGAACCATGAGCCTGTAGAACCTTTCCAAAATTCATCCCAAAATAATTCATGATTCATTAATAATTTTTCCAAGTGTCTTATATTATTGGAAATGCCTCTAATATAGCCATCCAATTATGCTCTTTGCAAGAGAATTTGAACTGATCCACTACATATCAAATGCCTTCAAATATAGGAAATACATCTCATCAATAACCATAAACAAAATCTAAACAAACTCCCTATGAGATTGTATTCACCTATTCACTTGACATCAATGATAACACTATTCTCAACAATATCTCCCTTTGGCATTGATTTAATACGAATAATAATTGATGCCAAACATTATAGGTAATTGATGGCAACTACATCACTTTGTTATCAACATTGTTTTTTTTTCCTCACTCTCCCTATTTACTATTTTTTTTACTATCTCAATTTTCTTGTGAGAAACCAATTGCATCCCCTCCCCCTATATATAACCAAAATGCATCTCATTATTCCAAGGTTTTCTCCCTTCTTCCCCTTTGACATTAATGGAAAATATTTTATACGCTCCCACTCCAACTAGAAAAAGATTATTAGATATGCTGATAGCACTTGTGTTATCACATATAATAGGAATAGGGTTTGTATAACTTATCTTCACATCATGTAAGGTTTTATTCATTCGAAAAATATAAGTGCAAATAGATGCTACTACAATAAACTCTACCTCAATAATGGAAAGAGAGATTGATGTATGCCTTTTTCTTAACCAAGCCACTAGGAACTTTCCAAGAATGAAAGAGCCTCCACTTTTTATTTTCATATAATCTACATCTACTTCCCATTCTACATTTTATATGTTTTTAATGATAATTTTTTACATTCTGGATATCATAACCCATTATCTATTCTAGCTCGCAAATATTTGAATATTCTTATGTCTATTAGGAGATGACTTTATTTGGGAGGTGGTTGATGTCTCCCAACATCTCTAACAACTTACATAATGTATAGTCTTGTAAATTTTAAATACAATAGCTTTCCTATAATTGACCTATGCATTCTCTAATCTACCTTAGGTGACTCCACATATTTGTTAAGCTTGCATCCAATGACCATTACAATAGTAAAAAGTGAGAATTCCTCGAATCCAAATTTATTTAACACTTTTGTAATGTATATTCCCTGGGAGAAAAATATTCCCTTCCATTTTCTAATTGTGTAGTTTGTAAACCAAGGAAGAATGAAATATCTCCAAGGATGGACATTTAAAATTCACCTTGCATATTGACTGTAATATTTTTACTAAATGCATATACATCACAAGAAAAAATAATTTCATTGACATAAAAAGAAAAAATAAAAATATTTTCATTTATATATTTGATTTATAAATTGTCGTCACGTTCTCTTTTGAATCCACATTGTATAAAATATTTATCTAATGTGGAATACAAAGCCTTGGGTGCTTTTTTAGGCTATATGATTGTAGGTTTTAACCTTGTACACAAATTATTTTCAAACAAATTCTTAAAATATAAAGTAATCAATGGCAAGAATATAAAACATAAAACAAATATACACAGATGTTTTCCCCTGGATCCCAAAACTCAAACTACCAGATTGATTTTTCATTATATTCCTTTAAATTTTATAATACCTATATATACATATTGAAACATTCATAAACCTCAATATTTTAACCCTATATTAGAACATAATTGTAGCTCCTTTAATCATATCTACAAAATACCATGGGAAGAAAACCATCATTCCCAAAACCATGTGCAAAACCATGCACAAAACCATAGGTAGGTATTCCCACCTATTATAGGGTCCAAAAAGAATCTCACGGGGTGGTACCCCAGACCCATGTAAGGGGGAGGTATCCCCCCTTACAAACCCCCCAATAGGGGGGGTTGTGCCCCCCCTACTAACCCTAATGTAAGAAACAGGAGCGCTTACACCTCCCGTGTAACCACCCACCCCCCCAATGTGTGTGACTAGTCATGGAAATAATATAACAAACCCCCAAAATTCTCCCACATTTTTTTTTCTTTTCCACAGGGGGGTCACATGATATCTTAGTCATTGGTCCAACCCTCCAACACCCATTGTTTCTCTACACCAAGAAACCTTCTCAATGCTCACATAATTTTTCAATGCATCTATAACATTCTTCAAAGTGTCATCCTTTAACAGCATTTCCTTTTTGTCCTCAACCATATCCCTCACAAATTGATACTAAACATCAATGTGATTTTTCTTTGAATGATAAGCAGGCTTCTTTGTCAAGAAAATTGCACTTTGGCTATCAGAGTCTATCCTTATAGCTCGTTGTACCAACCCCATACTTGAACGCAATATCTATAACCAAATTTCTTAATTTCTGGCATGAGTGGTTGCCATATATTTAGCCTTTGTACTTGAAAGAGCCACTATAGACTGTTTTTTATCATCCAACTAACTGCTCAACCAAATAGGTTAAACACATACCCACTCGTATATCTTCTCTGATATATATATCTAGCCCATTATTTATAAACAAATCCATGGATGTCCAAAACTCTGTCAAATCTTGGTCTTCCTTGGTATCATAAAACATAATCACTAGTGCCACACAAATACTTGAAAACCTACTTCACTGTTGTCCAATGCTCCTTCCTTGGTTTTGACATAAACTTACTCAATACTCCCACTCCATGTGAAATGGCTAGTCTAATATAGAACATTTCATATATTAGTCTATCGATTGCACTTGCATATGGGATATTATACATACTATCTTCCCCTTCTTGTGCCTTGGGACATTGTTCAACAAATAAATTTACATGTACAAGAATAGAAACCTTCACTTGTTTTTTATCCTGCATATTAAAACTATGTAATATTTTCTTGACATACTTCCTCCTGTTTAACCAAAGCTTCTTTTTTTCCTGACCTCATTTAATTTCCATGCCCAAAATATAGTTTGCAGCACCAAGATCCTTCATGTCAAATTTGGAGGACAATTGGGTCTTCAAATCTAGGTTATGTTCTTTGTCATTTCTAATCAGCAACATATCATCCACATACAAGACCAAATAAAAAAAATGGTCACCAATTAATTTGAAATACATATAGTGATCTGCTTTGTTTCTAGTGAAGCCAAGTCCCCATATATATGTATCAAATTTCGGATACCACATCCTTGGTGATTGTTTTAACCCATACTGAGAATTTTTTAACCTACATACTAGTTATTTCTTACCCTTCACCAAAAATCCTTAACATTTCTTCATGTATATATCTTCTTCCAAGCCCCAAGGGTTAGCTCAATCGGATGAGCCCCCGCTGTTAAGTACTTTGCTGGTTGGGAGGTCACAGGATCAAATCTCCTTGACACCCACTAGGTTAGGCCTCACTTGTAATTCTGATGATAGATCCCGTCAGGAGGGTTTATCAAGATTTCCAGATGCTGAATGTAATAGGGTTCATGTGTGCGGGCACATGGATTCTCGAACTATCTTGAAAAAAGGAAAAAAAGAAAAAAAAAGAGGATATCTTCTTCCAAATCCCCCTAAAGAAATGATGTCTTCATGTCCATCTCTTCTACCTAAAAATAAAAAGAAGAAACATGTTGGAGTTAT
Source organism: Pinus albicaulis (assembly GCA_034641835.2). NCBI lineage: Eukaryota > Viridiplantae > Streptophyta > Pinopsida > Pinales > Pinaceae > Pinus > Pinus albicaulis. Next base: position 206,320,850 of record CM076579.1, on the reverse strand, counting down.
TACTAATGTGTTTTCCTTTATGGAAACCTACCTGATGAGTTATCTTTTTATGGAAAAATAATTGATAAATATGTCAACAAGATGTTTCTACACGTGATAAAATTTTTGGTCAAAGGAATATAATTTCAGAGACAAAAGAATAATAAAAGTGATGTTTTGAGAATTATATGCGGGTTCTGTGAAGAAAATCCATGTACATACATAGGTACTGTTAGTTCCTGATCTGCACCTCAGGCAGAAAAGGCAAATTAGGGAAACATCTAAACCACGCTCAGCCTTGTAGCTATCTCTACAAGGTCAGGAGAGGGTTCTCTCCGTAAAAAGATATTAAAAAAAGTACAATAATAAACTAATTTTAGGCTAGGTATAATAATAGGAAAATGTTTAATAAATGAATGAATTTTTCAGGGATGTATGGGATAAAATGGGACAGTTTGAAACTGGGGAATCAAATCAGGATATAGGGTATTTCATGGGGCAAGGTGGGCAGGAAATTTTAGCAATAAATTTTAATTAATGATGGGATGGTAAGACTGGTGAGGAGCTGAAAAGGGCATAGGAGATGGATCTTTTCGAACTGAAGAAAACATAGAATATTGAATGATTTCCCAAGGTAGAGCATTAATAATGGATTCTACCTATCTATCTTGAAAACATTCAACGAGAAATGTTTATGAATGAATGATGAAACATAACAATTTTATGTATGAAAACAAAGGAGAGAACAAATGCTAAAACTCATACCACATGGATCCCAAAAATCAGAGCTGCATCTCTTATTAATTCCCTATCCAAAACTGTTACAATGGAGCGAAGAGCATTCTCCTTGATTTCCACACTATTCCCCTACTTTCTGAGTTACATACTGCTTTACAAATGATTTATAATTACATTAAATAGGTTTAAATGTGGGAACATAGATCCAAAGAAAAAAAGAGTTGTTTTAACAGCTCAAGAACTGAAATATGAAGATAGAAAAGAGAACCAACAATCTTCTCTAAAGAAGGAACAACATTACATTTGACTACTTGGGTAGATTCATAGTTACACTATTGAATGAAAAATAGGCAATTTGAGGAGAAAATGCCTATTTTCCTGCTGTTGTAAAATTCTAGGTCTTCATTGTAGCTCTCAGTCCTTTGACTATTTCTCATTGTTTTACTCTTTTTGAAGAAAACTAACTTTGAATTTATTAAAAATGAAATTATGCCTTAGTGAGGGAAAAACCGATTTTGAATGGAGGGAGCGAAGGGAAAGGAGGTGGGGTCCACATCGCAATCGGAATCGGAAGGGTTTGGGAAAGGGGATATAACATATAATAGAACCTTGTAATATGCTATGCGATGTGTTTTAATAATCGAAATCGGGGATCGGGAAAAGGGGAAGGCACATTAGGACACGGCATAAAATCCGATGCGATTGGCATAAGTCCGATGGGATAATACAACAAGCCAAAGGAATGATGGGGTGAAAGATGAATAAAAATGTTCTCAACATTTTTACAAAGGGAAAAGGTATTTTTGTATGAAGGAGTGGAGGGATTTTAAAGTGGGGCCCGAGGTATATGAATCGCAATCAGAATCAAGGGATTGGGGCAGGCGTGTTACACAATGAAACTTTGCCGATGCGATTGGGGAGAGTTATTTGTATAAATGAAGTAAAACTAAAATTTGATTTATACAAAGAGAAAGGCCTTTTTATAATGAATGGGCAGAAGTATTATGTGGTGGGACCGAAGGTCCATCGGCATCGGAGATCAAAGGAGGGCGGAGGAAAATTTATTTAACAACACCGATTGGAATGGTCTAATTGGCTGTGGGCTATCGGATCAGATGATGAGATCGATGATGGAGGAGTGGTCGGGGGTTTGCAATCAGCGAGGGCTCAATCGGATGAAAAAATTTATGAAATCGTTGATTGCATATGGACCGTCCGATTGAAGGGAGTGACCGACCGTTAGGATGTACATCGGAGTTATATAATTGGGAGCCGCTTAATGCAATCGCATCGGAGGTTTTGGCAAAGGGCCAATTGGGGCACACATATTAAATGTTGCGATGCAATGGGAAAAGGACTTGGGTAGGCAGGGTTTTATAATATAAACCTTTGAGTTTTATTCTAAAGTTTCAAAGTATGGAGGGGAAGTGGTTTGGAACAGTGGGGGGGGGGGGTATTTATAATATGAAGCTTTAATTTTATTATAAATTTTAGGTGTAATGGTGGGGAAGTGGTTTAACGGGATCATATTTATGTATTAATGCAATTTTTGCCATCGGATGGGGAAAAAGGGATTTTATAAAGAAAATATTAAAAATTTTTATGAAATAAAGTGTAGGAGGGGAATGAGAAAGGGGTGTTGGAAATGTTTTCATTGATGGAAAAGGAGTTGGCAAAGGAGGAGCATCTGAAACAGTAACTAGGAAAAGAGAAAAGAAAATTAGCAGAGAACAGAGGCAGCAGAGAGGAGGCAGAGGCAGCATAGAAGGAACAAAGGCAGTAGGAGATAGATAACAGTAGAAGAGGGCCATTTAATAGCATATCTGGAGAGATAGAGTAATGTATATGCAAAATTTAATAGCAGATTTTGAGAGACAGAGTAATGACTATGCCTGATGTTTGGATATAGTCCTGATTGAATTAGAGTGTTAATCTCTGTGTAAAGAATAAATTTATTCCTTTGACTCTATTTGGCTTATGCAATTTCGAGCAAACCCTATACATAGAGGACTCTGGAAATCGGTTTAAGAGTCTATCTACAGGAATAGGCTTTGAATTCCAGTAAATAAATGTATGAGCAATGCAAGGCTGAATTGCCCTCTGTGTGTCGGAGAAATCAACTTCATGTTGATATTGTGCTTGAATACTCTAAGAACTGTAAGCAAATTCTGTGTATTATGTATGAAAGAAGACTCTGTGTCGGGCTTTAGATGGAGTTCAATTTTGGATAAATACTGTGATAATGGCTTGTATTTGAGGTTCTGGATTTTAATCGAAAGCATCAGTCTCTGTGAAGAAATTTATCTTGCTAATGCAGAACCATAGAAACCCCTTTGAAACTAAATCCCACATAAGTTGCCTTTACCATTGTCATTCTCATTAGAATCGACTTGTTTAAGGAAGAAATGAGTCCGTTGTGAGCCATGCTATGAAACAGGAAGTTGTAGATCAATCACGGTGAGTATCATGGTCATCACATAACTCAATGCGGTTGAATAATCCATGGGGGTTACTATAAGTCGTGTTCTTCTGCAACAAATGCAGACTTTTGAACTACAACCAATAGTTGGATGATTGATATGGAATGGAGCATAAACACGGTGAAGTTAAACAAAATAGAGGCGGAACCAGAGTTAAATGTGTAGTGTGAATGGAGCTATGCATCGTAACAAATGAAAGCACCATGGTAAAATACCGATAAACCAAAGAGTCAACGTATAAAAGAATGGAATTGTGAGCAAAAGCGAAACCTTGAGCGAAGGAGAGGAACCATGAGCGGAATGAACAGTGAAGGGGGTTTCTGGTTTTCATCGCACCACTTTCGTCGGGCAAGCGGTATTTATGAAATCGGAGTGATTCCATATAACGAGCGACACGTGTCCCTGAACAAATCTGCAAAACCACTCTCATTGCACGCCATCGCACATTATCGTCCGTGCATGTTCGCTGAGCGATATCTGTCAGATCAGTGTTGGTTGTCCGATATGTTATTAACCGTCGATTGAAGAAATTCATTAACAAGTGGGCTCCACGGAATATGTATGTATTATAATATGCATCGGGATTGATATGAAGGTTTAATATGGTGTATTGACGCAGATACTTATGTGCGATGGGATTTCCTTTATTCAATTTATTATAAAGTGGGCTATCACATTCTACGCAGTGGCCACTATATAATACATTTTATTATAAAGGTTGAAGGTTAACCCGAATTCTTATTGCATATAAAATGAAATACATTTTGTTGTTAAAAAGGTTTTAAAAAAATGCTGAGAGTTATTTTATGTTTGATTAAAAGGAAGTTGTACATACAGCAGTTATATAACTGCAATGAACAGGGAACTGAATAAAAGAGAAAATGAAAAAGAGAGTGAGGTTGGATGAATGAGGAAGGAAAAGAGGAAGAGAGGAGTGCTATTTGAAATATACATTGTAATTGAATGAAATTTTTTAACTGTTTATATTGTTTGTGATGTAATTAGCAAGTCTCCGGAGAAAGATAAAATCCCACTGTAAAGTTGAAATGGTACATTTCTCTGAGTAAATTTATAAAAGAGAAGAGAATGCAGAATTGAAGAAAAATAAATAATCAAGCAGATATGAAGATTGGAGTACAGTAAAAGAAATCAAAGGTACAGAACAGAGCTGATCTCCAAGGTAAATCAACAATTGTTTCTTTATGAAAAACAGGGAGTTGAAGCTTCCTTGTAAGTTGTAGCTTGCAGAATTTGAGGTTGGAGCCTCTTGTAGGTTGGTGCTTACAGAAAACCAGTGGTGATAGGGAGTTGGAGCTTGCCTTTACATCACAGCAATAATAAGATGTGGTTTTCTCCTTTATGGGCTTCCACGTATATCTGGTGTCTCTATGCATGATGTTTATGTGTTGATATGGTTTATCTAAGCTGCTTAATACTTGCTGCTATCATATTAAGTGTGTTGTTACATTATATTAATACTTTCTGCTCACATTCTAAGACTACTCACATCTTAAGTTGAATATGAAATGAAGGTGTAAATAAGTTTTATGAAAAAGTTTTAAAATTCCATGAATGTGTTAAACTGATTCAGCCCCCCCCCTCTTAGTTTAACTAAGGGTTCAACAATTGGTATCAGAGCCAAGTTCCTTTTTGTAGCACTTTAACAACTGAAAGGAGATCCTAGCTTCTTGAGATGGCTAGTCAAGAAGGATCCTCAATGAACAAAGCCCCTTTTTTCACTGGTGCAAATTATGCCTTATGGAAAATTAGAATGAGAACATACATAATGTCCTTAGGAGTAGAATTTTGGGCTGCTGTGGAATTTGGATATGACTCTAAGGAAAATGTCTCAGAGAAAGAAGCCAAACAAGATTTTGTGGCTAATGCAAAGGTAATGAATGAAATCTTGAATGGACTGTGTGAAGCAGAATTCATTAAATTAATGCACATCGAGACTGCCAAAGAAATGCGGGAAACTCTAGAAAATATTCATGAGGGAGACAAAAAGGTGAAGACAGCTAAACTACAAGTCTATAGAGCCCAGTTTGGAAATTTAAAGATGAATGATGATGAAGATATTGCTAGTTTCTTTTTAAGGGTTGCAGAAATTGTCAATAATATGAAAGCACTAGGTGAAACCATGCAATAATGTGTAATTGTTCAAAAGATCCTAAGATCTTTGCCATCTAGTTTTAATCCCAAGGTCTCTGCCATAGAAGAAACAACAGATTGGGAAACCTTGACCATGAATCAGCTTCTTGGAAAACTAACAGCGTATGAGATGAGACTGCCACAGAAGAAGTAAAATGTAAGGGAGGTATATTTTAAGGCAGAGAACAAGAAAGAATAAAAAGATGAGATAGGCTCCTTTTCTGATGAAGAAGAGGCCAAAATTATCAGGTAGTTGGATAAAGGCTCAGGTAAGTATAAAGGTAAAATTCCATTTAAATGTTTCAATTGTGGAAGAGTTGGACATTATGCTTCTAAATGTCCTTATAAGAAAACAAAGAATCGGGCTCAGGAATCAAAGAAGACCATATCTAAGAACTGGAAGAAAGGGAAGAGATTCAATAGAAAATATTTCTATGCTCAGCAAGGCAGCAGTGCATCAGAAGACTTAGCTGAGATCTCAAGTGAAGAAGGAACATCAGAATTTGTTTTGATGGCTATAGAAGAGCTGGAAGAATTTTTTTTAGAAGATGAGGAAGAAGGTGAAGTGGACCTTGAGGGGGAGCTAAGAAGTGCCTTGGAGGAAATTGACAAACTAAAACTGAAGTGCAGAAAACAGAAAGACATTCTTCTCAAATACGTGAGAGAGGAACAAAATTCAGAAGCCTTCATTCAGTTGAAAGTAGAGCTTGAAGAAGCCAAGAAGGTAGAGGATATTTTACTTAAGCAGATCAAGGATAAAACTCAGGAATAAGAGAAGTTGGAAGAAGAAGTAGTGAGCCTAAGAAAGAACTTAGAAAAAACCCAAAGAGAACTATTAATGAATACACCTCTAATAAAAGGCTCTGGACAGTTGGACCAGATTCTAAATGCACAAAGGTCACCTATGATAAAAAAATGGGATAGGCTATGAAGGAGAATCAAGAAAAGGGAAAGAAAAAGAAAACAAAAATATTATTTTTGTAAAAGAAGATGAGAATATCCAAGCAGCTCAGAAGATTTCAAAGGAATAATAATCCTGCAATAAAGTAGATAAAAATCAGGAGGAAGCTCAAATGACAAAGGATGAAGTAAATAAACTGTCAACTGAAAAAACATTGCATACCCCTGAATATGTCAAATTTGGAAGTCATCAAAGGAGATTTTTTCCTTCTATGAAAAATGCTACTTGTTATTCCTGTAAAAAATTAGGACACATTGCTACATATTGTTATACTAGAAGAATAAATACAAACCAGAAAAGGATGCAAACAGTAAAAATTTTTACTCAAGAAGGAATATGGAGCAGACAACCTTTTATCAGATATGTAAATTGTTTTTATGGATACTGTTTTTATTGTAATGATTTTGGCCATAAAATCATAAAATGCAGGAAATATGAACAAAGACTGTTGTTCAAAACCTCAAGAAGGTTTATGAATCATGGAGAGTTTATTCATACTTATAATCCTACTAAGGATATATCCAAATGCTGTGTATGCAATAAAAGTGGACATATGTCTTCCGAATGTTCTCTAAGAGAGTGTAGCTCATCATCTTAGAAAAGATACCAAACAAGAGGATGCTTGCAGTGGAAAAACAAAGTGAATAAATGTGACTTGGCTCTAATAGCTCAAGATCTAAAATGCCAGTGGTATTTGGATAACGGTTTCTCAAAGAATATATCAGGAGATAGAAGCAAGTTTATAACCTTTGATGAAAAGAAATTTGGAAATGTTACTTTTGGAAATGATAAAGCAAGAAAGATCAAAGGAAGAGGCTTAGTCAGTATGGAAAATGGTGGAGGAAAAGCCTAGGATGTACTATTTGTGGATGGGCTGAAAGAAAATTTGTTGAGTGTTAGTCAAATGTGTGATAAAGGTTGTGAAGTTATTTTTAGAGATAATGACAGTGAAGTAAGATCAACCACCACTGGAAAAACCCTGATCAAAGGTGTTCGAATAGAAAAAAATGTCTACATAGTAAAAGAATAAAATGAAGCATGTCATCTTAGCAAATTTTAGGAGTCTTTCTTATGGCATAGGAGATTGGGACACCTAAACTTTGATCATATCATAAGTCTAAGCAAAAAGAATGCAGTCAGAGATATGCCAGTCATCAAGAAGCCTTCAAATACAATATGTAAATCCTGTCAGCTAGGTAAGCAGACCCGTACATCCTTTAAACCAAAGAGAAGTTATCTACAAGCAGACCTCTTCAACTTGTTCACATGGATTTGTGTGGGCCTTCAAGAACTAAAACACCAAGTGGAGAATCCTATTTCATGCTAATAATAGATGATTTTTCTAGAATGACATGGGTTTCATTTCTCAAACACGAATCGGAAGCATTTGAGAAATTCAAAATATTCAAGGCTTTGGCAAAAAATCAAACAAGATGCAAGCTAAAGTGCATCAGATCAGACAGAGGAGGTGAATTTACAGATTATGATTTTGCAGACTTGTGCAATGAGCATGGGATAATGCAACAGTTCACAATTTTAGGAACACCTCAGCAAAACGGAGTGGCAGAGAGACAGAACAGGTTTGTACAACAGATTGCCAGATCCATGATGCAAGAAAGTAACATTCCTCAAACCTTTTGGGTAGAAGCAGTACACACAGCTGTGCATATCCTAAACAAAGCGCATTTAAGACCAAACAGTGACAGGACTCCTTATGAATTATGGCATGGTAAACCTGCATCAATCAAGCATTTTAGAGTTTTTGGAAGTAAGTGTTTTATAAAAAAAAATGATGAAAATTTGGGAAAGTTTGATGCAAGAGTAGATGAAGGAATATTCTTAGGATATGCATCTAAGATTAAAGGTTACAGGTGCTACAACAAAATACTTCACAAAATTGTAGAAAGTATTGATGTAAGATTTGATGAAGAAATATCAGACAAGTTAAAAAGTATAGATTGCAGCAATCCTCCAGAAGTTCATGAAGAAGAGAATCAAGATGATGATGAAATGAACAAGCCAATAGAAGATACAGATCTAAGATCAAAAATCTCCTCAAGTTACATTTAGAACAATCATCCAGAAGATCAAATCATTAGGGACAAGAGTGTAGGTGTACAGACAAGAAGACAACTAACTGAACAGACTGAAGAGGTATACCTCGCAATGTTGTCACAAATAGAGCCAAAGAATTTTGAAGAAGCCAGCAAAAACAAACATTGGGTGAATGCCATGAATGAATAATTGGACCAAATTGAGAATAACAACACCTGGGAACTAGTTCCAAGACCCAGTGAGAAAAATGTCATTGGCTCAAAATGGGTATTCAAAAATAAAATGAATGAACAAGGACAGGTAATCAGGAATAAAGCTAGACTTGTGTGCAAGGGATATTCACAGGTTGAAGGACTTGATTATGATGAAACATTTTCCCCTGTAGCTAGAATGGAAGATATCAGACTGTTTTTAGCTTTTTCTTGCTATCATGACTTCAAGGTATATCAAATGGATGTAAATTTTTCCTTCCTGAAGGGAGATTTAGAGGAATAAGTCTACATGGATCAACCGGAAGGGTTCTCCTTAACAGATAATGTAGAATATGTTTTCAGATTAAAGAAAGCATTATATGGGCTGAAACAAGCTCCTTGAGCATGGTATTCAAGGTTGGACAAATACTTGCAAAAACAAGGGTTCAAGAAAGGGGGAGTAGACAGAAACTTGTACATAAAATAAAATGAAGATGAACTTCTAATTGTATTAGTGTATGTAGATGATATCATGTTTGGAAGCAGCAAAGATGAGTTAAAAAAAGGATTTGCTGAAGAGATGAAATTAGAATTTGAAATGTATATGATTGGAGAGCTTACCTTCTATTTAGGACTACAAATTCAACAAAAGAGCACAGGCACATTTATCTCACAAGAAAAATACTTAAAAGAGATGCTGAAAAGATTTAAAATGGCGGATTGCAAACCTGTGTCAACTCCCATGACTACTGGATGCAAGCTTTGTGCAGATGATGGAACAGCTGATGTAGATAAAAAACTTTACAGATCCATGATTGGAAGTCTATTATATCTAACAGCTTCTAGACCAGACATTGTGTTGGTTGTAGGACTTGTGGTAATATATCAAGCAGCACCAAAACAAAATCACTTACTAGAAATTAAAAGAATATTCAAATATCTACAAGGGACTGCACATTATGGGCTATGGTATCCAAAAGGAAAAAAAATCATTTTGACAGCATTTATAGATGTAGATTGGGCCAGCTATGTTGATGATAGGAAAAGCACAAGTGGAGGTGCATTCTACTTAGGAGAGAGTCTAGTGGCATGGCTAAGCAAGAAACAAACATCTATTTCTCTATCCATAGTAGAAGTAGAATACATAGCAGCAGCAGCAACATGTTGTACACAAGTCATGTGGATGAAGCAAACCCTCCAAGACATGAAGGTAAGCATTGATGAACCTATTACAATCAAATGTGATAATACAAGTGCTATAAGTATATCTAAAATCCTGTGCTTCATTCAAAAACTAAACATATTACAATCAAGTATCATTTTCTCAGAGAACAAGTAGCTCAAAAAGTAGTAAAGTTGGAATATGTGCCAACAAAAGAACAGACAGCAGATATATTTACAAAACCTCTTGCTAGAGAACCATTTGAATATTTGAGAGATAGACTAGGGGTAGTATCTGTAGATGCTACTCTCTGATATGAAGAGAAAGCACAATTTCGGGGGGAGAATAGAAACGACAATATCATTCCAGGGGAAGAAAGCATAAAACAGGTCCTCAAGATCAAAAGCTTATGGAAAGAATAAATCCAGCATAAAAGAGTCAATTAAAAGGCTAAAGAGTCAGTGTTTTAAGATTCAATCCAAAGTTTGGAGCAAAAAGGTACAAAGTTAGAAGAAAAGGGCCTAAAGAGAAATTAGAGAGAGAAAATGCAGAAAGCAAACTAGGAAATGAGCAACCCTTTGCCATTGATGTCAAAGGGGGAGGAAAAGAAAAAATGGGCTTCTAAAAAGAAATTAGAGGTTATTGCCATCAATGCCAAAGGGGGAGACGGTTGGAAATGTTGTCATTGATGGCAAAGGAGTTGGCAAAGGATGAGCATCTGAAACAATAACTAGGAAAAGAGAAAACAAAATTAGTAGAGAATAGAGGCAGCAGAGAGGAGGCAGAGGCAGCATAGAAGGAAAAAAGGCAGCAGGAGACAGATGGCAGTAGAAGAGGGCCATTTAATAGCATATCTGGAGAGACAGAGTAATGTATATGCAAAATTTAATAGCATATTTGGAGAGACAGAGTAATGAATATGCCTAATGTTCGGATATAGTCCTGATTGAATTAGAGTGTTAATCCCTATGTAAAGAATAAATTTATTCCTTGGACTCTATTTGGCTTACGCAATTTCGAGCAAACCCTATATGTAGAGGACTCTGGAAATCAGTTTAAGAGTCTATCTGTAGGAATAGGCTTTGAATTCCAGTAAATAAATGTATGAGAAATGCAAGGCTAAATTTCCCTCTGTGTGTCAGAGAAATCGACTTCATGTCGATATTGTGCTTGAATGCGCTAAGAACTGTAAGCAAATTCTGTGTATTATGTATGAAAGAAGACTCTATTTCGGGCTTTAGATGGAGTTAAATTTTGGATAAATCCTATGATAATGGCTCGTATTTGAGGTTCTGGATTGTAATAGAAAGCATCAGTCTCTGTGAAGAAAGTTCTCTTGCTAATGCAGAACCATAGAAACCCCTTTGAAACTGAATCCCACATAAGTTTCCATTGCCATTGTCATTCTCATTAGAATCGAATTGTTTAAGGAAGAAATGAGTCCGTTGTGAGCCACGCTCTAAAACAGGAAGTTTTGGATCGATCATGGTTGCAGTGAGTATCATGGTCATCGCATAACTCAATGCGGTCGAATAATCCATGGGGGTTACTATAAGTCATGTTCTTCTACAAAAAATGCATACTTTTGAACTACAACCAATAGTTGGATGATTGATATGGACTGGAGCATAAACACGATGAAGTTAAACAAAATAGAGGCAGAACTAGAGTTAAATGTGTAGTGTGAATGGAGGTATGCATCATAACAAATGAAAGCACCATGGTAAAATACCAATAAACCAAAGAGTCAACATATAAAAGAATGGAATTGTGAGCAGAAGCGGAACCTTGAGCGAAGGAGAGGAACCACGAGCGGAATGAACAGTGAAGGGGGTTTCCGGTTTTCATCGCACTGCTTTCATTGGGCAAGTGGTATTTATTAAATCAGAGCGATTCCATATAACGAGTGACACGCGTCCCTGAACGAATCTTCAAAACCACTCTCATTGCGCGCCATCGTGCGTTATCATCTGTGCATCTTCGCCAAGCGATATCCATCAGATCAGTGTTGGCTGTACGATATGTTATTAACCGTCGATTGAAGAAATGCATTAACAAGTGGGCTCCACATAATATGTATGTATTATAATATGCATTTGGATTGATATGAAGGTTTAATATGGTGGATTAACACAGATACTTATGTGCGATGGGATTTCCTTTATTCAATTTATTATAAAGCAGGCTATCACATTCTACGCAGTGGCCACTATATAATACATTTTATTATAAAGGTTGAAGGTTGACCCAAATTCTTATTGCATATAAAATGAAATACAGTCTGTTGTTAAAAAGGTTTTAAAAAAATGCCGAGAGTTATTTTATGTTTGATTAAAAGGAAGTTGTACATACAACAGTTATATAGCTGCAATGAACAGGGAACTGAATAAAAGAGAAAATGAAAAAGAGAGTGAGGTTGGATGAATGAGGAAGGAAAAGAGGAAGAGAGGAGTGCTATTCAAAATATACACTGTAATTGAATGAAATTTTTTAACTGTTTATATTGTTTGTGATGTAATTGGAAAGTCTCCGGAGAAAGATAAAATCCCATTATAAAGTTGAAATGGTACATTTCTCTGAGTAAATTGATAAAAGAGAAGAGAATGCATAATTGAAGAAAAGGAAATAATCAAGCAGATATGAAGATTGGAGTACAGTAAAAGAAATCAAAGGTATAGAACATAGCTGATCTCCAAGGTAAATCAACAAATTTTTCTTTATGAAAAAGAGGGAGTTGAAGCTTCCTTGCAAGTTGTAGCTTGCAGAATTTGAGGTTGGAGCCTCCTGTAGGTTGGTGCTTACAAAAAACCAGTGGTGAGAGGGAGTTGGAGCTTGCCTTTACATCATAGCAATAATAAGATGTTGTTTTCTCCCTTTATGGGTTTCCACGTATATCTGGTGTCTCTGTCCATGATGTTTATGTGTTGATATGGTTTATCTAATCTGCTTAATACTTGTTGCTGTCATATTAAGTCTTTTGTTACATTATATTAATAATTGATGCTCACATTCTAAGACTACTCACATATTAAGTTGAATATGAAATGAAGGTTTAAATAGGTTTTATGAAAAAGTTTTAAAAGTCCATGAATGTGTTAAATTGATTCACCCCCCCACCCCCCTCTCAGTTTAACTAAGGGTTCAACAAGGGGGGTTTTAGGTTATGGGGGACTTTTGTTCACTTAGGCATAAATTTCAATCCAGAAGTCAGTTTTGAGAGTGTAGTATACCGTTGGAAAGCTCTTTCCGGGCTCTTTCTACTGGATCTACTTAGAACATTATTTGACACTAAAAATGTTGTGGAAAACCTCTCTGAAAGGCAGGGTGATGACTTTGTGGAGATATCAGCTTCTAAATTGTGACTTATTACATATGCTGAAATAAAATTACATAATGAATGATAATAAAGGAAAAATATCATTTTTTCACCTCAAAAAAAGGTTTTGAGGTGAAAATTACATCCAACTAAATAAAACATTTCTTTTATCTTCCAGGTGTTGTGACTTTGATTTTATTAACTTCCTCATGACCTTGCTGATATTTATTGACACTTGACTCATTAATTTGACCATGATGAGATCCTAGAACCTAATGAGACCCATCCTATGACCTACTGACATGACTCAAAAAGCTCATGACTAAAGACCATAGAGAGGAAAATCAGCAAGTTTCACATGAGGGAAAGCTGATAAAAAATCACTACCATCAATGAATCCATGACCTAACGGAATGGTGAAATTTATTGGTATGGGACTCCTAATATGCAAAAGAGCAAATTGATCACTGATGGCAGTATGAATAGACTGCCACTAATAGGTACCATGAAAAGAATTCATGTATACATAGGATTTGTGAAGAAATTTTGTGTATGTACACATGTTTTATTAAGAAGAGGCCCGTACAGTTTCCGCACCATAGTATTATAAATACCAAGGGTCTTTATCATGGTATTTTCCCATGATATTTAGACTAGTAATAACTATTTGATCAGGAATACCATCAACAATAGTATGGTTTTGACCTGCGGTATTTTATAAGGCCTAAACTATATAAGGAGGTGAATATCATTTTTTTTTTAGTGTGAAAGTGATGGATATTTGATGAATAGTTAGATCTGAAACAATTGTCCATGTAACGGGATATTAATGAATTATTTGATCTGAAAATAAGTATGCACTCAGAAGTTTGACAATGGATTTGATCCAATAGATATGAAATGACTACATTTATAGTGGCTTGGTTTGATCTCTAATATTTATTTCTGATGCATGTTTTATTATGTATGTCGAGAAATGAGTTTGTTCTCAAGGTTTTATGTGAAGCTAAGGTATAAGTCAATAATTTCATATTTTTACACATGTTTGATAACTTGAAAGGTGCATGCATACATAGGTTTGATAACCTAAACGGCACGTACATACTCAGGTTTCATGCTGGTAAGTAGCACGTTGATTTTTCACTTTGGGCAGATCTATACGCGGGTTTGATTCGTGAATAGTGTGTATACACGCGGAAGTGTTTTTTCAAAGCGCATATACAAGCGAGAGTTTTTCTGAATATGATGTTTGATTAGTCTAATTAGTCATTTTTTGATTCATCTATATGTCAATTAATCATTCATGTTGATCTACGTTTAAATAGTGATTTTCAAAGTTGAATTGATTAACAATTGATATGTTGAAGAGTGATGATGTTGCTAGATGTATATGATTAAATATTAGTGATGATTTATGATTATTTTAGAATGATTCAGTGGTTTTGTGTGTGACTCAGATTTTATTTTAGAATGACAGTGATTCATCTTTAGGGTTTAGTGTTTTGAGATCCGTATGAAGGTATGCTTCAAGGAATTCATGTATAAACATGTATTTGCTAAAGTAAAGTAGCATATATATTCTAACTTTTTATTGATCAAGGTTTTTAGTTGGTTCAGTGAGTTGGTGCAGTTTTTGGGTATAGTATTGGAATTCTAGTTACAATAATATAATTTATTTGATTATTTAAGTTGATTGATTTAGGTATCCATTGGTTTAGTGATTGGTTTATTCAATTGGTTCAATTATTGAGTGATATGTTACAGTGATCGGTTCAGTTTTGATATTTGGTATTGGGCTTAAATTATGGTAGTAGGTCAAGTATGAAAATTTGATGAAAATTGGCCTACAAGTTGTTTTTCTTTGAATCAACAAACATGGTCCACAATGGTGCAGAGGGTTGGAGCCTTCAGTGATGGATTCTAATATTCCTTCTAGTTGTAGTTGGTAAATCAGATCAGGGGGTAGAAGCTCCCTTTCAATGGGTGTCAGTAAATGAGATCAGGGGGTTGGATCTCCCTTCCAATGGGTGTTGGAGAATGAGAGAAGGATGTAACATTCTACAGGTGGATTCCTACATGTTGGTATGAGTCTACACTAGTACAAGATTGTAAGAAGTGTCTCTTTATGCTAAAAATAATACAGAGACGAAAACAATGGTGGCTTTCTCCCACATTACGTTTCCACCTAAAATCTTGGTCTTCATGTTTGATGGTTTATTTTTTTCTTAATTCACATGATTATTGTTTAATTAATGTCTAATGAAGTACTGATGTACTGGTTCATGTCAAACATATGATGAATTAACTAAAAAGTAAGTTGAATGGATATACGCTAGTTGTTTGCATAATAGTTGTGTATATACAGAGGTTTCTTTCAGTAAAGTCACATACAGAAATATGAATAAGAAAATAAAAGTTTATGTGAGTTTTAAAATATTGATTCACCACCCACTCTTAGTATTTTTATAAACAATTGGTATCATATCAGGTCCTTCAGAAGAAGCTTGATTGCTTGAAGGAGATTCATCGAGATGGGCAGTCATGAAGGATTATTTTCTATCAGGCCACCTTTATTTAATGGAACTAACTTTTTATTTCGAAAATTCAGGACTAGAGCATACTTGTAGTAATTGGGAGCTGATGTGTGGAAGATTGTTGAAATTTGATACCAATATCCAGTCACCATTCCCACAAACACTTCAGGAAAGAGATGGTATCAAAGCAATGCAAATGTTGTTAATGTCATCTTTGGAAGTATGGTCGAGACCGAGTTCATGAAGGTAATGTAGTCAAAGACAACAAAAGACATGTGTTATAAGCTTGTCCAAAGCTATGGATATTACACCAAGGTAAAAAATGCTAAATGCCAACCACTTAGAATATAGTATGAGACATTGAAAATGCATGATGATGGCAACATTTCAGCACTTCTTCTTAGAGTTGATAAGATTGTTAATTCCATGAGAAATATTGGTGAATACATAAAATATTCTATTTTTCTTGAGAAAATGTTGAGATCACTAACTCCAAATTTCGATTCCAAATTCTTTGTTATTGAATAATTACAGGATCTCCATAATCTCACACTTGATCAACTCCATGGAATATTGACTTCATTTGAGATTAGGAAAGGTGGGCCTTCATAAATAAGAGAAATAGCCTTAAAAGCCACATATAAAGGGAAATATAAGGAATCACTCAAAGACACAAGCTACATATTAGATGAGGAAGAAGCAAACTTCGTGAGAAATTTGCAAGTCGGTACTAGAAGATTCAGAGGTAAGCTTCCCTTTAAGTGTTTTTCTTGTGAAAGAGTATGTCATTTTGCATCTGTAATATCCCAAAAGGGATAATGCAGTAATACTAAAACACAATATAAGAATTGCAGCAAAGTAAAAAATTAATCTAAAGAAAAAAATATAATGGAAAGAGAATCTCAGCCATTTTAGTATATGTAGGTGGATAAACCAATACGATAGTGCTCAAAAAATAAGACACTCAAGCCAAATATATGGCCTAGAATGACCCTAAAATGATCCCATAAGAGGGACTACGTAACTGCTGAACTACAGGAAGGTAAACTGCATTGTCCATGCTGCAACTGTTGAGACTACAACTGCCATAAAGATAGAAAGTCAGATCAAGGCAGTATGGGAGCTCCAATGATGCTAAAAATTGAGATTTAGGCTCTATGAGGGATACCCAATATAACCCTGAAACGATTTCTTAGATCTATCAATCTAAGAATATCACCCTCTTAGGGCTTGCACTATGTAGCTACTAGGTATGCATATCTGTTGCATGAAATGATGATATGATGGTTGCAATAATGCACAATCAGTTCTATGCAAGAATGGTTGATCTCTTCACTAGAACCTTGGGCTAAAAGCTCAAGATCTAGCTCCTCCAATATTCTCCACTGAAAATCTGATGTTGGAAGAAAAATAGCTTCAGAAAACTGTGTTGTAAGAGAGGGAGCGTCACTAGCCTGCTGTTAGATGTGTCGAATCAGCTCTAGAATGATGGGAACAATGAATACAATGTTAGGATAGGATCCCTCACAGGATTTCCACCTGAAATACTGGAAACTTCCTTCCTCCAATAGATTTACAGGATTGGACTACACAATCCTTGAAGGGATTGCTGCTGCATGGAGGTAAAACTTAATGGCATGAATGTCGAATATAGATATATTTCTCATGGAAGAATGAATCTGAAGAACAAAGTGGTAAGATGAATCCTCCAGCAATTTCCTAACCAAATGCTAGAAACAACCTCTTGAACATGGCATGAATGTCTCATGATGAATATGTTGAAGATTGCAACAAGAAACAATGAAGGAGGCATCCTGAAACATCATTCTTGATCCTAGTTGGAAAATAATCACCTAAACTAGGTGGGGCCCACATATGCGACTTTTGGCGCAAAATATATTTTTAGACTATGTATATTTTTAGACATGTCGATCATATTATATGAGTTGCAGGATGCTATTTTTAGATGGTTGGTCAAGTTGGAAAAATAGATGGACTTCTATTTTTAGACATATTGGGAGGAGTCTATTTTTAGACTGCCAGTCTAAAAATAGATATGTCGAATATTATTAGCTCTTAATAATATTTGGAATCTAAACATTATATTATTCTCTTGGAGCACTTCAGTTAAGTGCACAGATGTGGCACAATAGCTGAAAAAATGAATTACGGTATTCCTGAGGGTTTACTAGAGCTATTGCATGGAGGAATTTAGTTATAACTCATGTAACAGAGTTTGGTGGAGTTGGAGAAGTAGTTGGTGGAGTTATATTTAGTTTAACTCAGTTAGACTCAGTTGAGTTAGTTGTATCTAGTCTAACTGATTGATACACTAGTGAGAGTGGATTGAATTAATTGAATAAATAATAACTCATTAATAAACTGAAGAATACATCAGTTAACTATAGTGCATGACAGTTTCAGTGGAGACCAGTGGAGAGATAAGTGAAAGGGCAAGTGTGACTATCAGTTGTGACTATAGTGATGCATTGATTGCATCCAAAACTCAGTGGATATGCCTATGAAGATTACGTGAGAAAGTATGGAGTAATTCAAATTCATTCAGAGCCATTCTTTAGCAGATATTGCGCAGTAGTGGCAAGCTAGTAGGTGGCAAAGATCGGTGCATGGATTTGCAAGATTGGGCCTGATTAGTGTGTAGCGATTGTATTGTATTGAGAGCTTGATATGATCAGCTTTGTATGAGGATTGCTACATGATATCTATGAAATATATTATATACAGATAGTTGGGGTTTTTCAGCTTCAGGCTTTCCCATTAAACAATTGTGTTAATGTGTGTGAATTTTTATTGTTTCATGTGTACATTGAAATCTTGATTTAATTTCCACAGATGATGAATGGTGGAATAGACTCTATATTTTGCATGAAGTTAAAATAGTGTGAGATCAAGAGAATATTGGACATATAACACATAATTTATATAATTTCTACATGGTATCAGAGAAGTTGATCATTGGAGCAGATTTCAATTATTGAAGTGGTTGAGTTTTGTGCTGGTGGAATTTGAATTTGCTGCAGTGTTTTTTCTTGGTGTCAAAGTTGAGAATTCATTGAAATGTGTTTCAACGGATTGTGATTGGAGTATGCCCTTGATGGAAGCTCGAATTATATTTCATGGAATGATATGATGGAGGCAGTGTTGGATGATAATGGGTTGAAGGATTTCATCGATAGCGATGTTCCTAAACCGGGTTCTAATGATGCAGCCGCACTTGACGCATGGAAAAAGAAGATAGAAAAGTGTTGAAGGATTCTGTTGGAAGGTGTAAAGGACCACATTGTGTCTAGCCTTCACAGTAAATTCACTCCATTATTAATGTGGAAGGCTTTGACAGACTTGTTCCAAAGTAGAAGTGACCAGAGCAAGTTGGAGCTTAAAGATAAGATCAGAAAAATAAAAATGGAGAAGAATGACACTATTCCGGTATAATTGAAAAAGTTTTTCCACTGCAAGGATGAATTTGGGAGTGTAGGAGTCAGTGTGGATGAAGAAGACTTGGTGAGATTGGCTCTCCTTGGGATTCCAAAGAGTTGGCATAGCTACAAAGACTCTGTTAATGGATGAGAGAAACTGTCAAGATGGGAGTGACTTTGGTCAGATCTTGTGTAGGAGGAGATAAGGCGGAGTACCAGGGATGGATCTTCATCAAAGAATGATGATGAAGAGGATTTCACTTTGGTTTCCAATGAAAATAAGAAGGAGGGAAAGAAATTCCATTCTATATATGAGGCCGGTGAAGATGGCAAAGAGCGTGACTTGTCTAAGGTGAAGTGTTTTCACTGTCACCAGCACGGGCATTTCGCCACTAACTGTCCACAAAAGAAGAAGAATAAGCAGGCTGCTGGATCTACCGTTGGTGAGGCTCTTGCCTCGCAATTTGAGCTTGACTTCTCATTGATCGCATGCATGGTTTCTAGTGCATTGGGATCAGAGTGGTACTTTTATAGTGGTGTTTCCTTTCACATGACGGGAGATGTGAACCTTTTCAGTGACTTGGTGGAGAAATATCTCCAGTTGCATGTTGAGTTGGGCGATAATGGACGATACAATGCGACCGACATTGGCACCATTAACTTTCAGAGGGAGTCAAGTAAACTCATTTTTTTACAAGATGTAGTGCATGTTCCAGGTTTAAATAAGAATTTAATCTCAGTCGCAATATTAGAGGATAAAGGGTATGATGTTGTCTTTAGTGAAGGAAAAGTTATCCTTCGGTACAAAGCAATAGGAAAATTCAAGAAGGTTGGGATTCGAGTGAAGAATCTCTACAGAATTGAAGTATATGGGATTTTTATGGAGCTTCCTACTATTGGGAAGTGTAAGAAAGACATGCAATTGAAGCTTGAGAGGGAGAAGTATTTTCATGCAGGTAAGAGTGAACCTCGGGATGTGAAGCAGCCACAAGATGAGAATCATCGAGTGGGAGCAACCACTCATGCAAAGAAATTTCATGCTAGATGGGCAGAGGGAGTTCATGCAGTTATACCACCAGGTGAGAGGTGGGGCGACATGCATGAGTAATCCCAAGAGGAAATTTCTGGGTAGGATTCATTGAGATAGCATGGATCTCCTGAATTGAACCTGGCTAAGAGGTGCCCACAGAGCAGAATTAGCATGATCATTTGGATTGATGCGGGCAGATCAAAGTGACAGTGTCGGATACTGGAGCGCGGTTCAGAGTTGACACCAAGTGCAGAGTGCATGGGTGCAGTGTTCAACAGTTCATTGGTTCCTGAAGACATGTGTAGTTGGTACCAGTAGAAGTTGAAGACTTTGATGATAGATGCATTAAGACTGATTGAGTTGTTTGGAGCCTTTCAGTTTCGGAAGAGCTGCAGAGCAGATGCATGGAGTTGCATGTCACATGCAAAGATAGTCCTTTCTTGTTGAGAGGAAGTGTTGAAGATTGCAACAAGAAACAATGAAGGAGGCATCCTAAAACATCATCCTTGATACTAGTGGGAAAATAGTCACCTAAACTAGGTAGGGCCCACACAGGTGATTTTTGGCGCAAAGTCTATTTTTAGACATGTCGATCATATTCTATGAGTTACAGGATTCTATTTGTGGATGGTTGGTCAAGTTGGAAAAATAGATGGAATTCTATTTTTAGACATATTGGGCAGAGTTTATTTTTAGACTGCCAGTCTAAAAATAGATATGTCGAATATTATTAACTCTTAATAATATTTGGACTCTAAACATTATCTTATTCTCTTGTAGCACTTCAATTAAGTGCATAGATGTGGCACAACAGCTGACAGAAGGAATTACGCTATTCCTAAGGGTTTACTGGAGCTATTGCATGGAGGACTTTAGTTAGAACTCATGTGACAGAGTTTGGTGGAGTTGGAGAAGTAGTTGGTGGAGTTTTATTTAGTTTAACTCAGTTAGACTCAGTTGAGCTAGTTGTATCTAGTCTAACTGATTGATACAATAGTGAGAGTGGAGTGAATTAGTTAGTTAATTAATTCAAAAAATAATAACTCATTAATCAACTCAAGAATACATTAGTTAACTACAGTGCATGGCAGTTTCAGTGGAGACCAATGGAGAGATAGGTGAAAGGGCAAGTGTGACTATCACTTGTGACTATAGTGATGCATTTATTGCATCCAACACTCAGTGGAGATGCCTATAAATATTTTGTGAGCAAGGCTGGAGTAATTCAAATTCATTTAGAGCCATTCTTCAGCAGGGATTGCACAGTAGAGGCAGGCTAGCAGGTGGCAAAGATCGGTGCATGGATTTGGAAGATTGGGCCTGATTCGTGTGTAGCGATTGTATTGTATTGAGAGCTTGATATGATTAGCTTTGTAGGAGGATTGTTACATGATCTCTATGAAATATATTATATACAGATATTTGGGGTTTTCAGCTTCAGGATTTCCAATTAAACGACTGTGTTAATGTGTGTGAATTTTTATTATTTCATGTGTGCATTGCAATCTTGATTTAATTTCCGCAGATGATTAATGGTGGAATAGACTCTGTATTTTGCATGAAGTTAAAATAGTGTGAGATCAAGAGAATCTTGGACATATAACACATAAGTTATATAATTTCTACAGAATACAACTCAATAGAAGACCTTCCCACAGTATGCACTCGAATTCTCACGTGGGTAAGGGTGAGATTTCCACTCGAAAACACCCTGTGCTAAACAACACTGTAGACTTATCTAAACAGTGCAAGAATGCATAGGAATATCCTAAGACAAGTCTATATCTGAACAGATCAAAGAAATGAATAATCCAAATCATGCCTTCTATTGTGCCTTTACCTTCATTATATAGATTTTGATACTTCCATAGCCTAGGTACACCTAAAAACTATGTTTTTCATGTGGACGTAGGTCTCCATGGTTGAATG
The DNA here is from genome assembly GCA_034641835.2 of Pinus albicaulis. Classification (NCBI taxonomy): domain Eukaryota; kingdom Viridiplantae; phylum Streptophyta; class Pinopsida; order Pinales; family Pinaceae; genus Pinus; species Pinus albicaulis. The sequence goes on along the minus strand of CM076579.1, from coordinate 206,298,887 downwards.
CGTTGTTTCTCCATGTCCTCCATCATGTTCACATGTGATTATTAACCTCTCCATCATGTGTACATTAAATGCACTAATTCCTCCACCATGTGTTCATTGGATGCACCCTTCTCCACTAAATTAACATAATTTCCTCATGATCGTACTCTGCATGCATTATGATTTTAGTTGACCTTTTCAATATCCTTATGATTTTACATTTAATATTCATGATCTCATTTGATTGTTTCATACTCCATGATCTATCTCATAAATGAGACATGATCTCCGTTAAATGAGTTTCTCCACTACTCCATGATTTTAGATATAGATCTAGAATATCCACATACACACATCAAAAGTGGATTTTATTCAAAATTGAGGATTATGGGTCCCTCCACCCTTTTATTTACTTAATTAATTAACTTTATTAAGAACTATAATATTCCAACTATCATGTGAAAATTTGGGAATATTATAGTCATCCCTGGAAAAATGTTGCTTGTCCTCAAGTGACTACAAAATTAGATGCTAGAGAAATATCAACATAAGGAAGGTCTCCCCATTTTCTTCAATGACTTATGTATGCCAAGTACCCAAGTTGCCTCTCTAGAATGTCTAGAGTGACCTCTAACTATGTAGCTAGATGTCCCTCATCCATCATGAAGCTCCAAGTGACAACCATAAATTGTCCAACATCCTCCACAATACATGAGATATATAAAAATATATGGCTCCTCCCACAAAAAGAAAGCTCCAACTCACAAAGTAATCCTCCATCCCATGCGACATGATGTAAAGAGAGGCTTTTCATGCCTCCATCCTTAGCCCTGTTGGCCTTGTTGGATATAAGCATCATCCCAACACTGTTCAAAAGAACATATAGAGACATATGGGTAGACAAAGGTGTCAAACCATATTCTCCCAATAGTAACCAACACAAAAATGCTCCTTGCTGCCACACCACACCATCAAGATACCAAGTATGGGGTCCATACTCTCCAAGTAAGAGCCATCGTAGGAGTGCCTCTTGCTACCATCCTCTAAGACTATTATGAAAAGTAGGGGAGTATGTAGGACCAAAGTCCCTGCTGTCCAGGTAAATCCCCTCTACAGACAAAAGCGATCCCTCTAGCCGTAGGGTGGGTCTAGCAACTACGGGAGCATACTAACATCTACCTTCCTAGATTGTAAATGAAATTTAGAGCAAGGAATATGACCTACCTCATTCTGATGCTATCTTTTCATCTTCCGTCGAAGCTTCTTGATCCGTCGCTCTTCTCCAACTCGCTACACGCTGCTACCAATGTTAGATTACTTGTACAGATAGTCAAGACAACATGACAAGCATAAAACCATGAAAAAAATAAAACAATTACAACCTTTCTAACTGATCAAGGAATGTTAGAAATCTCATTATAAATGTAAACAAGAGTGGAAGATAAACATCAAATGCATTTTATTATGATAAAGACAAGGGGAGTTTACAACCAAGCCTTGATGGTGAGGCTCTCCTTCGGTAGGTCTATATCCAAGCATGTTTATCACACCATCATGAAAAAAGGTCCAAGATCTCACTATGTTCTCAACACACACAAAAAATCACCCTCTGCACTATTCTCCCGAAGCTATGATTGCTTCTTCTCTATGCTAAATTTTTCAACTATCTGTTCAACTATGCAACCATTCAGATATCTCTTATAATCAACATATCAATGGAAGATGGCTAAATTTATATAAGAGAGGAATCCATACAAAGGTGGGGTGGAGTCCTATCCTTTAGGAGAGTTCCAAGGGAGGTGGAAACTACTAAGTAAAAGAGGGAGTCCATGGTTGTTTTAGTTCAACCACTCCCAAAGACTCATCCATGAAGTTGTTGTGATCAAAACTTCGCCTCTATTTTTAAAAAAAATTCCATAAACAGATTGGCGTAGGCAGCTCACTGAGATAGAGCACCAACTAGCGCATGCTCAGTGTTAATTTTCCAACTTGTCGCAGGAGTGTAACTGGCTACTCGCGCCAAGGCAAAAACAGGAGTTTTTACTGTCCTACTCAGGGAAATGTCAACAGGAGGAATATTTCCCTCATGGCAAGGGATGCAATGATGGTATTTGCAAGGCATGACACTACTTATTGATCACATAAATGACCCTCCAATGGGCGAGATGGGGATTGCAGGGACAGTGAAAAAATGTTGTGTAACAGTCCCCCAAAAAAGTCCAAAGAAACAAGATATCTTGCTGCCTATTCACATCATCATGTGAATCATGGAGCAACAACGACATACTAAATGACTTATGGTATATCATATCATCCCAATACAAACAAATTCCATTATCACATATCATGAAAGTAATATGCCATATTACAAACAATACATAACACATAAACATGGGAGATGCCATGTGATGGCCAAACTCTCTCAACCAAAGTGAACATTCCCTATTTTTCCACTTTTTTTCATTGATACACAAGGCATGAGTCAAAGAAATGTGAGTTATTGGGTGGTAACCATACTCACCCAAGAGTAGCTAGCACAACCATGCCTCTTTCTTCATTGCACGAGTGTTTTTCAAGGCATGGATCAAAGAAATAGGAGCCTTTGGGTAGTATTAAAACTCACCAAAGACCACCTAGCATAACCAAGCTTCTTTTTGGACCATGTCATATATCTGCAAGAGGTCATGCAACCCCTTTCTTATCATCCTCACCCACTCATCCCCATGTGGATGATGAATGATGTTCTGCATAAACATGGTATCCTCCCTTTGTAGAATACCATTCTCCTCAAACTGATGAAGAAATTTACACTCCATGACATGTTGAAGTTCACCTCCAATGAGATCTCTTAATGATACCTTCTTCTCATCAATTTCCATCCAAAACCAATGAGGTTATGGATCTTCTGCAGGTAGAAGTTTCTCTTTGAGTTGTGAGATGATAATTCAGAAAGTGTCATCTGGAAAGGAGAAAAGGTTCCTCATCTCAAGATGTCTACCATCTTTCATGTTTACCTCCATTTCTTCATGAGTGAAGCTACCTTCATAATGCTCCAAGAATAATGGGGCCCTCTCATCATCACAACTACTCAGTGACAACACTATAGATCTACATGGAGATACATATGTTGTCTTATGGCAAGGTACAATGCCAAACTCATATTCAGCCATTGTACATAGGATCGTGCTCATCCCATCTCCTGAAACTCTATACTTCAAAACAAAGGGTTTAATGTATCTCATTAATAATGAGCTCAGATAGATCTTCATCTCCTCCTTTATTAGATCAAGGGTCCTCTGCGCAGTGATATGTTGCTACTTAAAATCAACATGTTGTTCTAACCATTGGTTATGCATTAGCCCTGATGGCATATCCCCATAAGTTTCAATAAGAGGTACTGAAACAATATGAGATGGAAGTGAATGTATACCTTAGATCAACTGATATGTGGGAACCACTTTCAAGACCACAATATTTCTCCAACTGGAACAATGGTGTCTCCAACTATTGGTAAGAGTGATGGCTTCTCTTCTATCAATGTACGAGCGCTGGAATCTACTTCCTCTTCCTCATGCATGGGACTCTATGTTTCAAGAGCCTAAGACTATCTTGCAAAGAAGCAAGTGTCTCTCCTCCATATACAAGTACTTCTGTAGTTGGTGGTGAATATAGTGACTCTTTGCCCAGAGTGACAAGAATGACATCCTCCTTTGCTTCCTTAGGAAATGTCTCTTTGGGACACATCTCTGGTTTTCTCATATCAAACTTCTTTCTCAATTTGTGAAAGAAATATTAATATTTAGTCACCTTTTCATGCTCCATGTGATCAACCCACCAATCATTGGCTTCACCTAAAATATGGAGTGCTACAATCTAAACAACCTCTTTTTCAGCTACAGGATGTAGCCTAAAAAATGCATCTAACTCTTTCCTCCAAGCCTTAATATCGCTTGAGGAAGATCCATCAAATGTAGGAAAATATAATCTATTGTGCCTATTTCTTCTATTGCTTCTATATGATCTTCTTTCTTCTTTTATTTTGAAGAATTGTTGGAGAGATAGATTCTCCTTGAATGCTCTAGACTATGCTTTGTACTCTTCAAGATACAAACTGAGTCTCATGAGCCTCAGGTTATTTTCTTTCTTCATTTCTATACCATTCAACTTCTTCAAAGAAAGTGGCCATATTAGATCTATGAGGAGATCTATGATTCTCTAGTCTTCTTTGTTGCTGATAATAAGTATTGGGGCCTTCTTCATCCTTAAACCTTCTTGAGTTTTATCTTTGTCTTTATTTCTTCATTTCATTGATCTCCTTGGAGAGATCCTTCATAGTTCTCAAGAAATATGCAGAAAAACTTAATCTCTCCATTATAGTAGATCTCTATTATATTATTTTTCATATTTTTTCAAAATGTCCACAAGCTGATCCAAAGATTATGCTCTAATACCACTGTAATATCCCAAAAGGGAGAATGCAGTAATACTAAAACACAATATAAGAACTATAGCAAAGCAAACAATTAATCTAAAGAAAACAACAGAATGTACAGAGAAGATGAGCAATTTTATTATGTGGAGATGGATTACAGTTACAACAATGTTCAAAATATAAGGTAATCTAGCCAAGGGATGGCCTAGAACGACCTTGAAAACATGCTACAACAAGCACTACGTAACTAGAAAGCTACAGGAAGTAACATTGTGTTGTCTGTTTAGCAGATAATGAACATGTGATTATTGGGTTAAAGGGAAATGTAGATCTATGGAGTTCAGGAGCTCTGATGATGCCAAGATTCAAGATCTAGTCAATGTGATGGAAACCCAAGCTAACCTAGAAAGTATTTCTCAGATCTGTCAATCTACAAAGATCACCCTCTTAAGGCTTGCACTATGTAGCTGTTGGGTATGCAGATCTGTTGCATGAACTAATGATATTATGGTTGCAATGATGTGCAACCAGCTCTATGCAAGAAGGGTTGATCCCTTCACCTGATCCTTGAGCTAAAAGCTCAAGATCTAGCTCCTCTAATCTCCTCTGCTGAAAGTCTATTGTTGGATGAATAACAACTTCAGAAAATTGTGATTTAAGAGAGGGAGGCTCAATAGCCTGCTGCTAGATGTGTCAAATCAACTCTATAATGATGGGAACAATGAATACAATGTGAGGAGAGGATCCCTCACGAGATTTCCATTTGAAATTATGGAAACTTCCTTCCTCCAATAGATCTACAGGATTGGATTTCATAATCCTTGAAGGGATTGTTGCTGCATGGAGGTAAAACTCAATGGCTTGAATGTTAGATGTATATTTGATTCTCCTGGAAGACTGAATCTGAATAATAAAGTGGTAGGATGAATCATCCACTGGTTTCCTAGTTGAATGCTAGAAAAAACCTCCTAAAGATGGCACCAATGCCTGATGAGGAATAAAGCTAAATAGAAGACCTTCCCAGACTAGGCACTTGAAGTCCCCAATGGGTAAGGATGGGATTTCTGCTTGGAAACACCCTGTGCTAATCAACAATACAGACTTATATAAACAGCTCAAGCATGCATATAAATGTCCTAAGACAAATCCAAATCTAGACAGATCGAAGAAATGAGTAATCCAAATCATGCCGTTTGTTGTGCCTTTACGTTCATTATATGTATTTTGAGCCTTCCATAGCCTAGATCCACCTCTAAACTATGATGTTCATGTGGAAATAAATCTCCATGGTCGACTACATTCTTTCTCCATGTCCTCTGTCATGTTCATATGTGATGATCAACCTCTCCATCATGTGTGCATTAAATTCAGTACTTCCTCCACCATGTGCTCATTAGATGCACCCTTCTCCACTAACTTATCATAATTTCTTTATGATCGTACTCTACATGCATTATGAATTTTGTTGACCTTTTCAAGATCCTTATGATTTTACATTTAAGATCCATGATCTCATTTGACTATTTCATCCTCCAAGATCTATCTCATAAATGAGACATGATCTCCATGAAATGAGTTGCTCGACTACTCCATGATTTTAGATCTAGATCTAGAATATCCACATACACACATCAAAAGTGGATTTTATTCATATTTGAGGATTATGGGTCCCTCCACCCCTTTATTTACTTAAGGGTGAAAATGTGAAGTTGGGTTACACTTTTGTGAGAATCGGGGGCATAATTTTTTTTTTTCGGAAATAGTTCGATCGAACTTTCTCAAAATTTCGGCCGAACTATTAGATAGTTAGGCCAAAATTTTTGAGAAAGTTCGACAAACTCATTTTTCCGTTTAGATTGACGACGTACTAATGGCATGGGAAAACATATTTTTTGCCGGAGATGGGAAAACTGGCAACAATAGTTCGACTGAAATTTTAGTTCGGCCGGACTATTAGTTTGGCCAAACTTTTAAAATAGTTCGGCCAAACTATATTTTATAAATATATCGCCCGTGAACTATTCTCATTTTCGCACGTTTCTATTCTCATTTTCTGTGTTTCGCGCATTTTTTTTCTTCTGCTATGTTGCTGATCATGTTTTGTTGAATTGTTGTGGCGACATTAAGAAAATTTTGTGGCGCTGTTGTTGCTCTGTTGCTAATAATATTTTGTTGAATTGCTGTGGCGACTTTAAGAGAATTTCTAGGTAAGTATAATCCACCAGTTTTCCTTCTCTTAAATCATTGAATGTTATCTATTCCAAGAGAATTATGGGTTTTCTAAGCTACTCCTAGGGATGTAGGGAAGTGCAGAAGTGCTACTTAGTTTTGATACTTTGTTTTTTTGGATTTTTACAACGTTACAGTTGCAACTGCACAATCATTGCAAAAGCTTAGTTAAATCTATGTTTGTAGACATTGGTGATAAAAGGACTTGATACTTATTTCTCAAGTGTGTTTATAGGGAAAAATGTCCAAGTCTAAAAAACTATTAATATTTCTGTATCAAGTAGCAATACACCCCAGTCAACCTTTTTGTTAGAAGGAAAAAAATAGTAGATTTTCAATTGAAAGTAGAATGCCCCGACTATACCTAAAAGGCCACTAGTTCATGTTTTATATCTCTGTGAACCTAAATTTAGGGTATTAGACAAAAACCCATAAATTTTGGTTAATCTGAAGTGGTGTAAATGAGGATTTTTTTTTTGTCTCAGCTTAAAGTCCCCTTTGATTTCAACCAATAACTCGACCAAGCTGACCCCGATAGCATAATCTCTCCTAGAAAATTTTAGTTTGTGACCTTTGTTGAAAGAAAACTGAACATTATCATTACCTGTTGCTTTATTCTCTGCTTGAACTCGTAAAATATTCTCTGCTTGAACTCGCAAAATAGAATCAATTTGTTGAATCAAAGTATAGACCCTAACAATGGATAAATCCTGTAAAGGATTGAACACTGCCCCAAGTACATGAATCATTATTGCCTCCAGAGTATATTGACCCAACACATTAATATGTTTTAAATTCTGTCTGGATAGACGAGCCATATTCTATTGTAGATATTTCTTAGCAGTAATAAGATTGAGACCAATTAAAAGTTTAACCAAGTGAGGAACACTTTTAAAAACACTTTTTTCATCGAAATGTGTAGTCATATCTTCTATTATTTTCTATAAAATCAACAAATCTTCCTGGCTAAAAGATTCACCATTAGATTTGAATTCTTTCGAGCTAATCAAGAACCTGATAACCTCATGGTGATAGAGAGAAACATTCGACTGTATAGAAGAACTAGATAAATACTTATCAATATTAATGTAGAAAGTATTCCAAAATAACTCAATAGTTTGTTCCCGAGTTAAATAATCTCCATGCTGTGGTACCTCGTTACCATCACACATAGAATAATCCTTGTCAGATCCAAAATCATAATCACCAGTAAAAGAAACTCCATTATTACTTCAACCACAAGAATAATCATTTAGGAAAGATGAAAAACCACATGAATAAACATTTAGACAAAGAAAACAAACTTGATTAATATCTATCTAATATCCTATGTAGATGCACCATTAATATAGAGCAAATCAATAGATATAGTACAAATGAAAATGAACAACAACACCGGGATTTATAGTGCTAAAACCCACACAATGTATAGGCTCTAGGGGAAGCATTAGGATGGACATGAATTCCCACAGAATCTTATGAGAAACCAAGGTAAGAAATAAAAATCCATTTAAAGAAGCATTTCTTCTGATTGCCTTGGGTTGATTTGTACAATAGCAGCAACAAAAAACACAGATTGCTGAGGACCACAACTAGCCATTATTTTTTTTAGTTACAGAGAGGAATTGAAATAACTCTTTCTCTTGAGTTAGATGACAATCCTTAGTTCAGCCCTCTGTATTGGCAGTTAGCTGTTGATTCATACAATAGCAACAACAAAAAACACAGATTTTTGAGGACCACAATATAATCAGATCTTTTTTTAGTTACAGAGAAGAATTGGAATAAATTTTCCTCTTGATTTAGATGACAATCCTTAGTTCAGCTCTCTGTATTGAAAGTTAGCTCAACAGATTTATTAGGGGAATACAGATCAATTTAAGAAAAAGGAAACAAATCATCTGCTGTTAACTATCACTGGTACTTTACTTTTACTAATAATAGTAATGGTTACGTATTAGTTACTGAATAAGCTTAATCTATGGAAACCTGTAATCTAACTAGTCATCTGATATTATAGAAACACTACTTATCTCTACTAATTTTTTGATCATGTAATTGTATCGAATTATCATATTCACTGTGCTCTAATTACATATTGATAGGCCTAATAAATGGTTACAGAAGACTCCAGAATATACTTCAAAACCAAAAGTGATTTGATAAAAACACGTTAGCCAATAAACAAACCATTGAAACCAAAAGTGATTTGATACAAAACATAGGTTTTAACCTTATATAGGTAATTGTTTCAAATAGATTCTTAATTTAAAATGAAAAATATTGAATGTAAAACACATGCATTCTTATACACCCTTATGTCTACGTAAAGTAGTTTGAGTGATTCCACGGGTCCTCTACACCCTTCAAAGGGTATAATTGGGACAGGTAGTGTTAACTTCTACAAGTTCTATAGGCATAGTCTGTAAAGGGATAGGTAGCCTATGCATCTCATCTTTTATGAAAGGTGACATATCCAATAAATGCCCCTACAGTCAATCTTTGGAATAGATCTAAATAGAAGTTTTTCATTTTCATATCCATGGTCTCAAACAATGAGAGAGAGAAAAAAAAACCTTTTATATTCAATGTAAAACACAAATTAGCCATAAAAGTTTCCTATTGAAACCAAAAGTGATTTGATAGAAAACATAGGTGATTTGATTCAATGGAAATGTGTATCTTTAATATCTAGCCTAGTTATGTAATTGGTATTATATACTTTTAGAAAAATATTTTATAATGAAGCAAATATATCCACAGTGATCCAATGATATTTGTTCATGGAAAACTACTCCATTTTGAACTTTTATATCTCAAAACTATGCTCATTGAATTTATGCATCTATATTTTTAAACTACTTGAAACTAATTTATTACACCATAGGATTCATTTCGATATATATCCCATTTTAATGGGGTGTATCACATTTCAAGAAAAACACATGAGCCATAAAAGTTTCCCATTGAAACCAAAAGTAATTTGATACAAAACATAGGCTTTAACCTTATATAGTTAATGTTTCAAATAGATTTTTAATGAAATGAAAAATATTCAATGTAAAACACATGCACATTAACATATAATTGTGATACTTTCCCTTCTTTCCAACTTAGTGGACATCATTCTAGAAAAATTCCTTTTAATGAAGTAGATATATATATCCATAGTGGCATGAATATTTGTTCACAAACAACTCTTCCATTTTGGACTTTTATATCTCAAAACTATGCTGATTGAATTAATGCATCTATATTTTATTACAACATAGGAATCATTTCGATGTATCTCCCATTTTAATGGGGTGTATCACATTTCAAGAAAAACACATTAGCCATAAACGTTTCCCATTGAAACCAAAAGTGATTTGATACAAAACATATAGGTTTTAACCTTATATAGGTAATTGTTTCAAATAGATTCTTAATTTAAAATGAAAAATATTCAATGTAAAACACATGCATTCTTATACACCCTTATGTCTTATATAGGTAATTGTTTCAAATAGATTCTTAATTTAAAATGAAAAATATTCAATGTAAAACACATGCATTCTTATACACCCTTACATCTTATATAGTTAATTTTTTCAAATAGATTCTTAATTTAAAATGAAAAATATTCAATGTAAAACACTTGCATTCTTATACACCCTTATGTCTATGTAAAGTAATTTGTGTGATTCCATGGGTCCTCTACACCCTTCATAGGGTATAATTGGGATAGGTAGTGTTAACTTCTACAAGTTCTATAGGTAGAGTCTGTAAAGGGCTAGGTAGCCTTTGGATCTCATCTTTTATGAAAGGTTACATATCGAGTAAATGCCCCTATATCTAAATAGAAGTTTTTAATTTTCATATCCATGGTCTCAAACAATGAGAGAGAGATAAAACCTTTTGTATTCAATGTAAAACAAAAATTAGCCATAAAATTTTCTCATTGAAACCAAATGTGATTTGATAAAAAACATAGGTTTTAACCTTAGATAGTTTAATTGTTTCAAATATATTTTTAATAAAATGAAAAATATTCAATGTAGAAAGCACAGTATTTAGAAACAAAAAGTAATTTGATACAAAACATATGTTTTAACCAAGTATACAGTTAATTGTTTTGAAAATAGATTCTTAACAAAATGAAAAAGATTCAATGTAAAACACATGCACATTAACATATAATTGTGATATTTTCCCTTCTTTCCAACTTAGTCCATCCTTATAGAAATATCCCTTGAAAATAGATTCTTAACAAAATGAAAAATATTCAATGTAAAACACATGCACATTAACATATAATTGTGATATTTTCTCTTCTTTCCAACTTAGTCCATCCTTGTAGAAATATCCCTTTTAATGAAGCAAATATATCCGTAGTGATCCACTGATATTTGTTAACAAACAACTATTCCATTTTGGACTTATATACCTCAAAAATATGCTCATTGAATTTATGCATCTATATCCTTAAACTACTTGATACTATTATATTTCACCATAGGAATCATTTCAATATGTCTACCATTTTAATGAGGTGTATCAAATTTCGAGAAAAAACACAGTAGCCATAAAAGTTTCCCATTGAAACCATAAGTTCAATTTGATACATAGGTTTTAACCTTATCTTTAAACTACTTAAAAATATTTTATTTCACCATAGGAATCATTTAGATATGTCTACCATTTTAATGGGGTGTATCACATTTCGAGAAAAAACACATTAGCCATAAAAGTTTCCCATTGAAACCAAAGGTTCAATTTGATACAAAGCATAGGTTTTAACCTTATATAGGTAATTTTTTCAAATAGATTCTTAATTTAAAATGAAAAATATTCAATGTAAAACATATGCATTGACATATATAATTGTGATACTTTCCCTTCTTCCAAACTTAGTGGACATCCTTTTAGAAAAATATTTTTTAACGAGGCAAATATATCCATAGTGATCCACTAATATTTCTTCATAGACAACTATTCCATTTTGGACTTTTATATCTCAAAACTATGCTCATTGAATTTATGCATCTATATTTTTAAACTACTTGAAACTATTTTATTACACCATAGGATTCATTTCGATATATCCCCCATTTTAATGGGGTGTATCACATTTCGAGAAAAACACATTAGCCATAAAAGTTTCCCATTGAAACCAAAAGTGATTTGATACGAAACATATAGGTTTTAACCTTATATATAGGTACTTGTTTCAAATAGATTCTTAATTTAAAATGAAAAATATTCAATGTAAAACACATGCACATTAACATACAATTGTGATACTTTCCCTTATTTCCAACTTAGTGGACATCATTCTAGAAAATCCCTTTTAACGAAGCAGATATATATCGATAGTGGAATTGATAATTTTTCACAAAGAACTCTTCCATTTTGGACTTTTATATCTCAAAAATATGCTCATTGAATTTATGACCCTATATTTTATTACAACATAGGAATCATTTTGATATATCTCCCATTTTAATGGGTTTCGAGAAAAAACAAATTAGCCATAAAAATTTCCCATTGAAACCAAAAGTTCAATTTGATACAAAACATATAGGTTTTAACCTTATCTTTAAAATACTTGAAACTATTTTATTTCACCATAGGAATCATTTCAATATGTCTACCATTTTAATGGGGTGCATCACATTTCGAGAAAAAACACATTAGCCATAACAGTTTCCCATTGAAACCAAAAGTTCAATTTGATACAAAACATAGGTTTTAACCTTATATCTAGGTAATTGTTTCAAATAGATTCTTAATTTAAAATGAAAAATATTCAATGTAAAACACATTCATTAACATATATAATTGTGATACTTTCCCTTCTTCGAAACTTACTGGACATCCTTCTAGAAAAATCTTTTTTAATGAAGCAAATATATCCATAGTGATCCACTAATATTTGTTCACAGACAACTATTACATTTTTGACTTTTATATCTCAAAACTATGCTCATTGAATTTATGCATCTATATTCTTAAACTACTTGAAACTATTTTATTACACCATAGGATTCATTTCGATATATCTCCCATTTTAATTGGGTGTATCACATTTCGAGAAAAACATATTAGCCATAAAATTTTCCCATTGAAACCAAAAGTGATTTGATACGAAACATATAGGTTTTAACCTTATATATAGGTAATTGTTTCAAATAGATTCTTAATTTAAAATGAAAAATATTCAATGTAAAACACATGCACATTAACCTATAATTGTGATAGTTTCCCTTATTTCCAACTTGGTGGACATCATTCTAGAAAAATCCCTTTTAATGAAGCAGATATATATCCATAGTGGCATTGATATTTGTTCACAAACAACTCTTCCATTTTGGACTTTTATATGTCAAAAATATGCTCATTGAATTTATGCATCTATATTTTATTACAACGTAGGAATCATTTCGATATATCTCCCATTTTAATCGGGTGTATCACATTTCAAGAAAAAACACATTAGCCATAAAATTTTCCCATTGAAACCAAAATTTCAATTTGATACAAAACATATAGGTCTTAACATTATCTTTAAACTACTTGAAACTATTTTATTTCACCATAGGAATCATTTCGATATGTCTACCATTTTAATGGGGTGTATCACATTTCAAGAAAAAACACATTAGCCATAAAAGTTCCCATTGAAACCAAATTTTAATTTGATACAAAACATAGGTTTTAACCTTATATCTAGGTAATTGTTTCAAATAGATTCTTAATTTAAAATGAAAAATATTCAATGTAAAATACATGCATTAAAATATATAATTGTGATACTTTCCCTTCTTCTGAACTTAGTGGACATCCTTTTAGAAAAATATTTTTTAATGAAGCAAATATATCCATAGTGATCCACTGATATTTGTTCATAGACAACTATTCCATTTTGGACTTGTATATCTCAAAACTATGCTCATTGAATTTATGCATCTATATTTTTAAACTACTTGAAACTATTTTATTACACCATAGGATTCATTTCGATATATCTCGCATTATAATGCGGTGCATCACATTTTGAGAAAAACAAATTAGCCATACAAATTTCCCATTGAAACGAGACATGATTTGATACGAAACATATAGGTTTTAACCTTATATACAGGTAATTTTTTCAAATAGATTCTTAATTTAAAATGAAAAATATTCAATGTAAAACACATGCAATTTAACATATAATTGTGATACTTTCCCTTCTTTCCAACTTAGTGGACATCATTCTAGAAAAATCCCTTTGAATGAAGCATATATATATCCATAGTGGAATTGATATTTGTTCACAAATAACTCTTCCATTTTGGACTTTTACATCTCAAAACTATGCTCATTGAATTTATGCATCTATATTTTATTACAACATAGGAATCATTTTGAAATATATCCCATTTTAATGGGGTGTATCACATTTCAATAAAAAACACATTAGCCATAGAAGTTTCCTATTCAAACCAAAAGTTCAATTTGATACAAAACATATATGTTTTAAACCTTATATACGTAATTTTTTCAAAAATATTCTTAATTTGAAATGAAAAATATTCAATGTAAAACAAATGCATTCTTATACACCATTATGTCTACGTAAAGTACTGTGAGTGATTTCATGGGCCCTTTACACTGTTCATAGGGTATAATTGGTACAGGTAGTGTTAACTTCTACAATTTCTATAGGAAGAGTCTATATAGGGCCAGGTAGCCTCTGGATCTCATCTTTTATGAAAGGTCACATATCTAGTAAATGCCCCTATAGTCAATCTATGGAATAGATCTAAATAGAAGTTCTTCATTTATCTCACGATCTTGTCCCATTTCTCCCATGCATTTGCAATAAATGTCAATTTAATATATATTTTTATTGATTTTGTTTTTTTTTTCAGGGATAAGAAAACCATTAAATATGGTTGAAAAATGGAAATTATGCATAGAATTTTCTTGCTATCCCAATCTAGGGAAAGCAGTGATTACATATGTGTTTTCTGATATTGCGACTAGAAAATTCATCCAAAGGAAAATGAATATATCGGGAAGAACAAAAAACAATGAGGCATATTATATTGGATTGGTAGAAGACTTGGGAACAGCTATGGAGTATGGATCAAATGAAATTGTAGTTTTCACCAATTCTGAACTTGTGTGCAACCAGATGAATGGCGTGCGCCAAGTTAAGAAGGAGAGGCTAAAAGAACTGCATGGAATACCAAATAATAGTGTTAACCAATTTCAATTTTTTAGTATAAGACATTGTACAAATGTGAATAAGATGTCTTCTAATCTATTGCGTGGGGCAATGTAAATTCAGGTTTCATCTATCTAAGATGAATTAATAGATGAATTAGAATTATACAAGGAAATTTCAATGCTAGATTAATCTCTCAAATATGAATTAGTGTTGAGACAATCTTCATCAAAAATTCAAGATTTATCTCTCAAAGATGAATTAGTTTTGAGATGCTCTTCTTCAAAAATTCAAGATTCATCTCTCAAAGCTGAATTATTGTTGAGACACTCTCCTTCAAAATTTATTGATCGACATTGTAACATATCTTGGATATGTGTGTGTTGTGTACTTATAAATGTGTCTTTTTTAATGAACATGTGCTTTTTTCAATTATATACCAAGTGTGCTCCCACCACACCATGTAAAGTGCAACTTGGTGAACTTCACATTTGTTACAAGTGGTGAAATTCACATTTTTTATGAAATTAAAATGCGGGGACTTCAACAAATTTTGTTTAAATGGAGTTTCACTTCTTTTTAATGACAATGTGTTTTTTTCAATTTTATACCAAGTTTGCTCCCACCATGTAAAGCGCAATTTGGTGAACTTATCATTTTTATAAAAAAATTTTCTTAAATTGAGTTTCACACATCAATTAGTGCTTTGAAAGTTGTGTTTTACATAATTTTTGTACACTAAATTACATTAATTTTCTAAAATTTATTTTGAATTTATTTTAAATCAGTCATTTAAAAAAATAATTGTAAATGTCCACTATAGATATATATATCATGGAGGATGAACGATGAAGAGGATAGAGATATGGGAGGATAATCCCATATCTCTAAGAGAGGGGGGGATCAAGGATCGAGGGATGTTAATGGTATTTAAATATAATCGTAAATCTCCATACATGTGTGTACATATGGAATTGATTTTTTATCAACTTTGTGAGTTAAATTAGTTGTTAATAAGTTTCATTTTTTATTTTGTAGGAGCTAATAAGAGGAGAAGGGTCTCTACTTGTTATAGCATCATTTTTCACCCTCATGTGATTAATGATTGTCTCTTTGGCCTTGGGCACCCTTTCCCCCCAGACTTGAACAACTTCATAAAAAACAGTGTCTAAAATCCCATATGCGATGATGCCTAGACTTTTCCGTGTATATACGCGAGTCCATTCATACTTTTCCGCGTATGCCATTTAAATCATTAAAAATATATATATAATTCCTTATTTTCGAGGCAGAGTGATGGTTATTCCCATAATTCAACCACCCCAACTCATGGCCCAACTGTTTCCAACTGCTAAAACTACTTTGAGGGAGTATAAAAGCCCCTCATGTGTATGGCCTAAGGGAGGGAGAAAATTATAGGTATTATACTCTGTTGGAGCCCTATTTCAAGTCTAATATTCTCGTGCCTCCTACACTCCACAATAGAGTTCCATTTCTGTTTTGGGAAATAACTCCCTAAAGGTTTTTGGGTCGGAAACCTTCACAGATCAAAGGCATACCATTCAAGAAGGACTCACTTAACCTATATTTTATATTGAAAACTAGATATAACAAGTTGCGGAACTTACTCGAAAGTCATACGTTTGATGTAGACCCCGCGGGGTGAAAACCCCCAATAACTCATCGTGCTTCGTAGCCTAGAAATCAAGAAATAAAGAACACGAAACATTAGTTGTAAAACATATATTGTTCCTATATGTTAGTGTAACTCATGTATAAAACAATACTAAATGTTCAATTAATGATCTTTACACATATTTAAAGAGATATAACCATGTGAATTTTGGGAACAAGATGGTTCTTCTCATTATAAATGGCATGTACAATAATAGGAAAGTGGAGAGATCACCTGAATCATTCCACGGCCTTTGAGCAAACCGTCCTCTGGATCCGTCCAGCCCTCACCTCGCTAGGATTCTTCCAAAATGTGTGCACACATGATGTCATATAGGATGATGAGCATCTCAAGGAAACAAGGGTTTCCTGAATATACCTAGGAAGTGCACGAGGCACGGGAATATCAGACTTGAAATAGGGCTCCAAAACAATACAAAATGTTCAATTAATGATCTTTACACATATATAAAGAGATATAACCACGTGAATTTCAGGAACAAGATGGTTATTATCATTATAAATGGCATGTACAATAATAGGAAAGTGGAGAGATCACCTGAATCCTTCCACAGTCTTTGAGCAGACCATCCTCTGGATCCGTCCAGGCCTCACCTCGTTAGGATTCTTCCAAAAGGTGTGTACACAAGATGTCATACAGGATGATGAGCATCTCAAGGAAACAAGGGTTTCCTAAATATACCTGGGAAGTGCAGGAGGCACGGGAATATCAAACTTGAAATAGGGCTCCAACAGAGTATAACACCTATAATTTTCTCCCTCCCTTAGGCCATACACATGAGGGGCTTTTATACTCCCTCAAAGTAGTTTCAACAATTGGAAACAGTGGGGCCACGAGCTGGGGTGGTTGAATTACGGGAATAAATATCACCCTGCCTCAAAAATAAGGAATTATATATATATTTTTAATGATTTAAATGGCATACGCGGAAAATTATGAATGGACTCGTGTATATACGCAGAAAAGTCTAGGAATAATTGCGTATGAGATTTTAGACACTATTTTTTATGAATTTGTTTAAGTCTGGGGGGGGAAGGGTGCCCAAGGCCAAAGAGACAATCATTAATCACATGAGGGTGAAAAATAATGGTATAAAATATGCCCCCTAATATATGAGGTCAGAAGGAGTACATGATGGCCGAAATATATTATGTGCATAGAAAGAACCTTGCGAAGACAAGAGAGGACTTCACCAAATTTCAGCCTGCCAAAAAACCTATGAAAGAAGTTAAAGAGTCAGCTCATGTATGAGGTGGACATACCCATGCTCAGTGAAAGAACATCATTTCTATAGATCCAAAATGTATACAAGTATAGCTGAACTGGAAAGTACATAGTGAATCATTTGATCATTACCTAGAAAGACAAGTAGAAATCAGTCTAAGTATCACATATAGAATACTGATCAATGATGGTGTAATAGATATCTGATCTCACAAGTAACTAAATCTCCAGGTACCAAATCATAAGAGGTGGAACACATGGTACAATCACGCAACTCGGGAGCCAACATATGAGATGCTAGTGTGCTGAAACTGAAACATATAAGAGTGGATGGTGTCATCAGTGGCAGACTCTTTGGTGTCGACAACAAGGATTCATTATTTCCTCCTAATTGATAGATTCTTACAAGTGTTCGACTTCAACTCATTCATTCGCACTTGTTAGATTGTACTGGGGCACCTTGACACTCATTATCATTATCAGTGGGTTCTCTCGCGTTTGTTAACGATATACATTATTGACCGATAATCAAAAAATTTCTCACATGGTCGACTTCAGCTCATTTATTCCCATTGTGTAGAATTGTGCCATGGTCATCGGTGAAGACCTCGGGTTTGCATCAGCATGCTTCAGTTCACTTTTTACAGTTCATCTAGTTTCTGCCAGTGACGTCGTCCACTCTTATATGTTACAATTTCAACACAGCAACATCTTATATGTTTTCTCCCGAGTTGCGTAACTGTACCATGTGTTCCACCTCTTATGATTTAGTACCTAGAGATTCAGTTACTTGTGAGATCAGATATCTATTACAGCATCATTGATCATTCTTATATATGTGATACTTGGACTTGATTTTGACTTGTCCTTCAGGGCAGTGATCAGATGATTCACTATGTACTTTCCAGATAAGCTATACTTGTATACATTTTGGATCTATAGACATGGTTTTCTTTCACTAAGCATGGGTATGCCCACCTCAGACATGAGCTGACTCTCTGACTTCTTTCATTGGTTTTTTGGCAGGTTGAAATCTGGTGAAGTCCTCTCTTGTCTTCGCAAGGTTCTTTCTATGCACATAATATATTTCGGCCATCATGTACCCCTTATGACCTCATATATTAGGGGGCATATATTATAGCATCATCTTTCACCCTCATTTGATTAATGATTTTCTCTTTGGCCTTGGGCACCCTTTCCCCCCAAACTTGAACAAATTCATAAAAAACAGTGTCTAAAATCCCATACACGATTATGCCTAGAATTTTCCATGTATATAGGCGAGTCCATTCATACTTTTCCATGTATGTCATTTAAATCATTAAAAAATATACAAAATTCCTTATTTTTGAGGCAGGGTGATGGTTATTCTCGTAATTCAACAACCCAAGCTCGTGGCCCAACTATTTCCAACTGCTGAAAATAATTTGAGGGAGTATAAAATCCCCTCATGTGTATGGCCTAAGGGAGGGAGAAAATTATAAGTATTATACTCTATTGGAGCCCTATTTCAAGTATGATATTCCTGTGCCTCTTGCACTTCCCAGGTATATTCAGGAAACCCTTGTTTCCTTGAGATGCTCATCATCCTATATGAAATCTTGTGTGCAAACATTTTGGAAGAATCCTAGCGAGGTGAGGGATGGAAGGATCCGGAGGATGGTCTTATTGAAGGCCGTGGAAGGATTCAAGTGATATCTCCACTTTTATATTATTGTAAATGCCATTTATAATGAGAAGAACCATCTTGTTCCTGAAATTCACATCGTTATATCTCTTTATATATGTGTAAAGATCATTAATTTAACATTCAGTATTGTTTTATACATGAGTGTCACTAACATCTAGGAACAATATATGTTGTACAACTAGTGTTTCGTGTTCGTTATTTCTTGATTTACAGGTTACGAATCACGAGGCATTGTTGGGGGTTTGCACCCCGCGAGATCTACATCAAACGAAGGACTTTCGGGTAAGTTCCGCAACTTGTTATATCTAGTTTTTAGTATAAAAGATAGGTTAAGTGAGTCCTTCTTGAATGGTATGCCTCCGATCTGTGAAGGTTGCCAACCCAAAAACCTTTAGGGAGTCATTTCCCAAAACACTACTCCATCCATGGAGCACGCCCATGGTTCACCTAGTCATGGTATGGTTTGAATGCAATTTAATCAATGAATATGTATGTGTGTATTTTTATGTATGAGTGTATTTTTCAATTGAATATAAATTTGTATTTTTTTATGAAGCTTCTCTCTCATCTCGAGAGGTTGGTGATGGTTCAAATCCCCTTAGAGGGCCATCAATAAGTGCTAGTAGGTTGCGTGAAGGTGGTGATATTTATTCCCCTGGAGGCCAATCAATGGTTGGTGGTGCTGGTTCATAGCAGGGTCGTTCTGGTTCTCAACAATTTCATGGTGCGGAATATGCTAGTCAACCTCGTCAAGGTTGCCATCAATTTCAATATTTTTTTCATTCAATTTGCACAAATTTTTTTACATGTGTTTTTTCTAATATACAAAATTTTATATATTGATGCAGAGGCTGAAAATGCTCCAAATGTTGGTAAAAAAAGACGCAGGGATGAACACTACATTCAAGAAGAAGGTTTTTCACCCACCACGACTTATCCGACCGGCATTTATGATATACCTTGGGAAAGAAACATGGCGTAGTGCACCTTAGAAATGTGTCAACAACTTCATGCAAAATTGTAGAGAGATCTCATGGCTTTGACTCTACCTGCTGAGAGTCAACAAAGCTTGGAAATGGTTACACATTCTTTAGGTGAACTAGTAGCAATGTACCGAAATCTTGGGCCAACGACTGATACATTTGTAGAAGTCATGAGAAAAATAAAGGAAAATGTAATGGGTCCCGATAAATGGGAGGATGTAAAACAATGAGTTACAAAAGAAATGGCGAAGTCAATGTTTAATTTCAAAGAAAGGCCGAAAAGAAAGATGCTAAAGGTGCAGTATTTCAAGCACCCCTATATAGCTCACTATTTTTATGATAGACACCTTGTGGCCTATGGAAGACTCCCATGGAATGACAAGGTTCCTCTTTATTTTGAAAAACTATTTTATGCAGAGTTCGTTTTGCAAATGAAACCCAATTACAATGACCTTCTGTCTGAACTTTTTGGTCTTGGGAAAGGTTGATTGTGTGACCATAGGGGTGCTAGGCGTGATGTTGAGTTGTCTCCCCCTAAGCCACCATTGGTTAGTCGACCTTTTTTGGGTCGAAAATTTGCAGCCAGAGATGGATGCCACTTCTCAAATTAGTCGAGAAACAAGGGATGTCATCATCGACAATGTTCACAGTGGATTGGGTGGAGTCAATATTTGTCTGAATCGACAAAGAGCACGTGAGAATTCACACGCCAATTTTGTGTATTGTACAGATGAAGAGATTGACAACATGAGTGTTTAAGATCTCAAAATATATGCAAATAATTGTCACAATGGTTGGAAAGACCTAATTCTTCATGAGGAAGAGGGCACGAGAACGGTACGTGTTAATGGTTAGGGTTCATTTATTTTAACACATACATGTACAATTTGTAATAAATACACATGTATATGTATACATTTATTTTTATGTACATTAATCTCACAAAAATGTATTATTATATGTTAAAACACTATTTGTAGTTCTCACGCATGATAAATGACGAAAATTTTAATATCACGTTCGGAGCCTCTGGTTCAAACAATCAAGATGGGTCTCACCATCAAGATATGTTGACAAATGTTAGTGTTTTTTAAGTGATATTTTTAAAATAAATAATTGTGCACATATGTACATGTACATATATAATAATAAAATGTTTTAACAGATTCTAATTCCGTTCGATGTTTTTGGGATGGAGGTACCTTATTCTTCCTTGGGAGATGTTCCTTCTACTTCCTTAGGATATGTACCAGATCCACAACAAGTATGGACAATTTTTCACTTTTAAAATTTATGTTTTTAAGTTATATATATTCCATCTCAAAAAGTTCCATTAAAAAATGAGATATATCTATATCTACAGTTATTTTAAATTTTTTGAATTTTAGGTTTTTGGAGATTTTCTTTTGGAGCCTCTCTTAGGAAATGTCCCAAATTCACTTGCAGAAGTATTCAATTTTTCACTTTTAAATATATATATTTATTTAAAAGTTATAATTTATAAATATAAGTTTAAAATTTTTATTATAAATTGGGATCTTGATCTTGAGTTATTTTATACTTTTAAAATTTTGAATTTTAGGTTTCTATAGAAGATTTCTTTATTCCATGGACTCTAGCGATGGAGATAGGAACATCCACACCATTTCAACCATTTGAACAAGTTGTCTTTAACTTTTTTTTTAATATTATTGAAAATAAGTTTATATATGTACACGTGCATTTTCATTTGAAATTTTTTAATATATATATATATATATATATATATATATATATATATATATATATATATATATATATATATAACTGCACATGTATATTGTACAGTTTACTGTTGGAGAGGGAACCTCATGAGGTATTACATGATTTTTTTTATATTTTGTATTTACATGAAGTTCTATATATTCTCACTCATTTTAAAACATTAAATTTTAATGTTTGTACGCGAATTGTGTACAGGTTCCCCATGCTTTGCAAGATAACTCGTGGATTGAGACTCTGCTAGGAAAGGCACTACATCCATTTGTATTTGATGGACATGATTTCTAGATTTGATTGAGATTTCTAGTCTTAAATTTACTTTTTTATATATTATCTAGATGCATAGTCATATATATATATATATAACTTGATTCTTGATACTTGTGAGATCTACAATTTTTTGACATAGTTTATTGTGTTAATATAATTTGTTTCATTTTTAAAAGTTAATTTTTGGATAGTTGAAGTACTTTTGGCATGTGATGTGAAGTAATGTTGTTATATAATTTGTTTAGTTTTTAAAACTTATGTTTTGGATAGTTCAACTACTAGTAATGTTGTGATCTATAAATTAATGTTTTTCAATTGAACTACATTTGGCATGTGAAGTAATATTGTGTTATAATTTGTTTTGTTTTTAAAACTTAAATTTTGGATGCTTGAAGTACATTTGGCATGTGAATTAATGTTGTGATATCTAATTTTTTTGTTAAATTAAAGGTTAAGTTTTGTATGGTTGATCTACATTTGGCACGTGATATAATATTAAATGTTTTTATTGGATAGTTGAACTACAATTGGCATGGCATGTGAATTAATGTTGTGATATAATCAAAATTTTTTAAAACTCAAGTTTTGGATGGTTGAAGTACATTTGGCATGTGAAGTAATGTTGTGATCTATAATTTTTTGTTAAATTAAAAGTTAAGTTTTGGATGGTTGATCTACATTTGGCATGTGATATAATGTTAAATTTTTTTATTGGATAGCTGAACTACAATTGGCATGACATGTGAAGTAATGTTTTTATATAATCAAAAAAGTTTAAAACTCAAGTTTTGAATGGTTGAAGTACATTTGACATGTGAAGTAATGTTGTGATCTACAATTTTTTGTTAAATTAAAAAAGTTAAGTTTTGGATGGTTGATCTACATTTGGCATGTGATATAATGTTAATTTTTTTATTGGATAGTTGAACTACAATTGGCATGACATGTGAAGTAATGTTTTGATATAATCAAAAAACATTTAAAACTCAAGTTTTGGATGGTTGAAGTACATTTGGCATGTGAAGTACTATTGTGATCTATAATTTTTTGTTAAATTAAAAGTTAAGTTTTGGATGGTTGATCTACATTTCACATGTGATATAATGTTAAATTTTTTTACTGGATAGTTGAACTACAATTGGCATGACATGTGAAGTAATGTTTTTATATAATAATAATAAAAAAAAAAAACTCAAGTTTTGGATGGTTGAAGTACATTTGGCATCTTAAGATTTCTTTTGATCTCTACATACTCTTGTTTGAGTGAAAAAACTTCCAATGGGAAGAACATAGCTTTTCAATGAAACTAACCATATCAATTGATCTCTAATTGAAAAAAGAGTAAAGAAAAGTTAACATGCCAACAAAACATGTCAGCAAAATAACATTCGTCATTGTCATTTTTATTGGAATAGCTAAATAATATTTTAAGGATTCTCCATCCAAAAACAATTTCAATGAAGAGAATCCTTAATATGATTTAGTTATTCCAATAAAAATAACAACTAATGATTTTATTTTGTTGGATTTTTGGTTTTTTTTACTTTTTTTCAAATAGAGCTCAATTGATATGGTTAGTTGGATTGAAAAGTTATGTTCTTTTCATTGGAATTTTTTTCACTCAAACAAGAGTATGTAGAGATAAAAAAAAATCTTAAGATTACTTTCAAGTACAATCAAGTGTTCCAAACATTTTCCCACATGATGATACCTTCATTGACCTCTAAAAAGTAGTTCATGGGCTATATGTTCTACCTATTTCCCATATAAATCCCTTTAATTTTGATTGGAAATATAAGAAGTAGATATATGTTTGTTGAATTAGGGTCAATGTCATTAATGCACTCAACTAGGTAGCCTTTTTTATTTATAAATTGATAAATTGATGACATTTATTTAATTTCATTCTAGAACATATATATTCAGTATGTGAAACATTTTTCATCAATGCAAATGGTAAAACTACTTGAACAATTAATCTCATTCTAGAACATATATATGTGTGTGTGTGTGTGTGTGTGTGCAACATTTTTCATCAATGCACATAGAAAAGCTACTTTCAGTTAATTGCCTAGAACATATCTGACTATTGGATAGACAAATTTTGTACTAGATTTTCTATCAGGAATAGAGATGTGGGTCAAATCCCACCAAAATTCGGAGAAGTGCTCTGAGTCTCATGTCTGAAAAGAATCTTCATACAAAACTATACTTTTAGTATGAATCTTAATTCCAAGTGTACGAAAAAATACCACTTTAGTTGTGCATAAAAAACAGCCCTAACAGCGGAAATGACTGCTAATATCTTCAAATTTGCAGTTAGGTGATCAAGATAAATGCTGCAAAAATATAGATCTATGCATTAGAAGACATCAAACAGTAGAAAAAACAAGATTTACTCCATGCATCCAATAGACAAGACAAGAATATATCAAATTAATTTTGTATTAATGGCACCTGGGAGGAAAGCACAAAAGGGTGTTCCCGGTTCTCCTCAATGGGATGGGTTATTGTAAGTCCTCAAAACTTTAGATTTAGAATTCCTCTCTCTTGATGGTGTAGAAAACCCAGACAAAAATGGAAAAGTATGGCTACGATGGTGGATCAATAGCTAGACCAAGAGTTGAGATCCAGAGTGATCTTTAGGCAACAAAAGGTGACAAATGAATGGGAAAACCCTTCTATTTATAACAAAATATTGAGTTAGTCTAGATATTGGTGCATAACTAAAATACTATTAACCAAATCAAGATCCAACTTTTATGGAATATTTTATTATATTTTTTGGAGGGAGAAGGAATTTGACTTGAGTCAAATCCCCTTATTTGTAAATAATAAATAAATAAATAAATGATATCATTTTAAGGATGTGGTTAAGTAATAATAAATAAATAAATGATTTATTTATCATTTTAAGGATATGGTTGAGTAATAATCAAATAAATAATGATTTATTTAATTATTTAAGGGAGATTTAATCATATTTAACAAAGAATATTATTTAAGTAATGTTTAAATAATTATTCTTAGAAAAAAATAAGATAAATAATGATTTATCTAATTAATTTCCTTGTTCTGGGTTAAATATAGCCAAGAATATTAATTAAACTGTTGTTTAACTAATTATTCCTTGAGAAAAATCAAACAAATATGGATTTATTTAATGTTTCTCCATGGGGTTTCCTGTTTAGACCATAAACGGCTTAATAAAGGTGGTTTTGCTAAGTTATTTTCATAGTGAATTCTATTATACTTGGGGTAAAATTGGTCTTACATGGTGTACTTGGGTCCATCTAATACCAATGGGTTAGATGACCAAAAAATGGTGTAAAAGATTTCCCCCTAGCATGCGAGCGTTAGGAGCTAATTGTATGACCGAAGTATGTTGTAAGAACTCAATCAATAGACATCGAAGGGGAAGTCAAAGAGAGAGGAATATAAGGTAGACCAAAGTGCTGAAAGAACTAGACCCTGA
Source organism: Pinus albicaulis (assembly GCA_034641835.2). Classification (NCBI taxonomy): domain Eukaryota; kingdom Viridiplantae; phylum Streptophyta; class Pinopsida; order Pinales; family Pinaceae; genus Pinus; species Pinus albicaulis. The sequence goes on along the minus strand of CM076579.1, from coordinate 206,272,954 downwards.
GGAGGTGAGACTTACAGGTGCAACAAGTCTCTTTGATGAGTGAGTACCTGTTATAGGTAGCAGGGGAGGCATACCTATGCCCACCGAGGCAATAGTACAAACAATAAGGCATCCTGAAAACCACCAGATGAAATAATAAAGCATATGATGGCATAAACATGAGCCATATGAATAGCATGACAATGAATCCCACCTACATATTGTGCTTGGGATAACAGCCAAGACTTTGTACAATAATATATGAGTACATGAGATATGAATATAACCCAAATGCCCCTGTAAATAATAAAGGGCTCTGAAAATATGACTGATATATGCAATCAAGAAGTTGCTGCAAGCGATTGAGGTTGGTATCATCAAATCTATGGAGCTGCATCAAAGTCTGAAGTGAAGAAGTCATCCAGGTATGTGGGGGGCTACCCGTAGGGCCACCCCCTCATGAGGTTTGAGACATCGCACACACACTTAGGAATCACCAATATCAGTTGCTGCATCACTGAACCATCAAGTATACAGATCTCGATCATGCTAAAGGGAGTTGGAGATGAGAACCAATCAATTCAAAGGGAAATAAGGAGTCCCTTTTCCTAATTCGGGGCACTAAGTAAGAGTGGAAGCTAGAACCAAGGTACATCGCCCTCTAGACCTGTATTCTGGAATGAATGAGTTGATGTCGACAGAAGGAGGTTTTCCATATGTGAGGCAATAAGGGATCCTCAACTAAGGCACGAGAGACAATAGTAGAGCGACTGACAGACTGACACCAATGATGATGATGAAATTGGGGGTATTGAGTAGCGAACGAATGACTTCCCTTGTTAGAGCATAAAGGGCATGAATGACTTGGAAATGACTGACACAACATCATGAGGGATAGGAGACAGTGGAACTGAAGGCCATAATGTGTGACACGAGAGAGGGACCAAGAAATTAAGGATGGAGGACTATAGTGGGATGTGAAGGGACTCAGGATAGACTCCATGAAAGAAATGATGACTCAACTTGGATGCTCTAAAAAAGGGTGACTCGATGGTGCTTCCACATATGTAAAGGGTCCAATGGGGACCATAAAAGCATGAGTACAAGATGGTTACTCATGACGAAAGTCGACACGAGTGTGGAAAAGTATGGGGCAACGTGGTGCCCCCAGCACGAGTGTTGCAAGTGAAGAAATTCGATTTTGAGGAAGGGTGAAGTGGCGCTTCTTGGAGAAAATGTGTCCTGGTGAAGTATCAAATCACAAAAAGCTAATAGATACCCATTTGAGGGCTTGGTGAGATCTTTCTAATGGTATAGACAGATCGTCAAACTGAACTACGGTTTGGTCGCAGTAAGCGAAAGAAAAATCAGGGGTTTTCTTTTAATAAGGCATGTTCCTTCCAGATTCACTCATTTTCCTATGGAGCTAAAGTGAATGTCGTGAGGAGAGGAGGCCTTAAATCTTGTGGCAGTTCTAGCAGATAAACTGACCATTGGAATTTAAGATCTGACAGTTGTAGGTAATATGCCTAATCCTACTCTTTCATTTTAGTGGGTTGAAAGTTTAGCTTAGGTACCCAGAGCTCATGAACAGGTCAGGTCGCACTTTCTTGGGGTCTGTTCTGTGACCTGGGTAGTAGGTACTGGGCAGAAAACTGCTACCTATCCCAGGGAATGACCTAGAAAGTGTGACCTATCAGAGAACGAAGTTTTCAGTGTTGTTATGGGCTGAGATACAGGATTTTATGGTTGAGGGGCATGGGTTCCCCCAGGCATGTTATGGACATGCCAAAATTTATTTAGAAAAAAGGAAATCTAAACACATTTTAATGATGTGCACGCCACTTATTTTCGATATGGTTATACAGTTTGAGAAAGGAAATAAGTGATTACCAATATCTTTTGGTACTGCATATATGAATCAAATGGAATTTAAGTTTCTGGGTTGGCATACATGGTGTTACTATCCCAAAGATAGGATTTGGGGATAATGAACTAATATTATCCCAAAAAACCCATAGGTTGGTCAACCACAATGTCTATGAGATTGGGTTGCTGATTAAATATGAATGAATGATGAGGGGTATCATCCCTAGAGCGATCTTGAAGTGATATGGGACTCTAGAGGTTCTTCTAAATATGGAAGAATAATGGGACTAGAGTCGACATGACTATATTCACTAGGAGAGTGATGGAGAACTGCTTCTCCTAGTCTCTCAAATATGGGTGCCCCCTTACCCAAACATTGGCTGTCAGTGTAAGGGCCACAAGGTGCATGTGGTTCGAATGCATGAGTTCAATGTAAGGGGGGGGATAAATAAATTCAGGAGTGGTGGCTACTTCCATAATGTTGTCATCGTAATAGAATATGGGGTGATTGATGGAAGAAAGACCACCTGACATGGAAAAGCTGCCTTACTCTTTATCATGAGAGGAGAGGTTCGCATGTGCATCGTCACAAGGGGTGACAGAAGAGTAAGCAAACAGAGGATCTATTGATGTTGAGACTAGAGAGGGTGTTGAAGGGAGGTCAGGTGAAACATCAGGGGAGGTCTCATTATGGACTTCCGACCAAGGCCCCGTTATCTCGACATCATAAGGGGGAATGTTAATGGGACCATCTGTGTCCTCTAGTGTTGCCGAAGCAAGATGTGAAAATAAGGGAGCGATTGAATCATTGCGCTCAACCTAGAATTGGTGTAAGGCTTCTAAAGAGGAACGATACTCTTCAAGGCGAGAACAAAGGTGAGTATAGTGGCCATGAAAATCACACAAATCACAAGGGTGATTTGTGTGCAATGGTTTGAGTTTCGGGATTGAATCGGGTATAGTGGCATATACCTATGGGATATTAGATTCCAGAAACATCTTATTGACCATGGACTTGAGGTTAGGAAACTCCAGACAAGTATGGGTGGCATGGCCGACAACATCATACAAAACACACTGGATGGTACGCTTTGGTGGCTGAGAAGGGGTAGGGTTTGTCAGGGTAGCCTTGTCCTTTGATGCCCCCTTACGAGCTTTTCCCTTCTTACCCGAAGCAGTCACAACAAGAGGTGGTTCCTGTTGAGGTGAATGAGGCACTGTTGTAGAGGGAGCATTCATAGGGACCAGTTGAACTATGGTCAAAGCAAGATAAGGTTTAGGTTGACCAGGCAGGGTAGTGGCTGGAGGATCGAGGTACTACACCGGAATCCCAAGGTTCAAGTTAGGAAGAGAGAGGGTGGCCATAACAGGTACTGTGTACACTCTTGGTGGGGGAGCTAGGAACGGTATCTGAACAGATGGGTAATGACTAGGAGGGATGGCTACAAGATGGTTTGGGCCTGGAGGAACCATTCCATGAGGGTAAAGGGGGTCATGAGTACCAACTGAAAGTGAAGGGCTAGGAGAAGAAGGTTCAGAAGGATGATCAAAAGACATCATGAGAATATGGTAATTAGGGGAACCAGATGGAAGAGGTTGAGTGGCCACCTATCCTTTAGGTGGTTGGGTAGCCACCAATCCTTGCTGAGGGAAATGATCAGTAAACACAGCCGGTTGACTAGGCACAGGACTGGGAGGGACAAAAGGGACAACTTGTTGTCCTCTCAAAGTTGCTTGAGACTCCCATAGCTGTTGCATCTGTGGTAGAAGAGGACAATCATGTGTATAATGACCTTAAACACCATAAAAAGAACAGGGCTTGTTCATACAAATAGGCTTGTCCTGCTTGGGTTGAGTGCCTTGTTGCTGGTTTGTAGTGTTAGGAGCATTACCTTGATTAGGTCCAGGATTACCAGGTGCAACTTGATTTTGAGTGCCTTTCCTCTTCCTTTTTGAGGGAGGAGCATTAGTCGCGCCCTGCTATGCATACACCTATCCTTGAGAGGGTGGTGGTTTTTTTTGCGGGGGTTGAGACAACAAGGGAGGAGGAGGTGATAATGTTGGAGGAGCTAGAGCACCAGGCTGTGGATTCGGATAAAAAGGAGGTTGGGTAGCAGTGTCATAAATAGGAGGTTGGGAAAAAATAGGAGGCATGATGTATCCTAGATACGTTCTACCGGGAGGGGGAAAATTGTAGGAGGTGTTGGCCCCTCCCTAAGGAAAACCATATCCCATGGGAGGTTGAGCATATAGATTAAAGAGAGCTCCAACAATACCATTGGTGGCGTGAGATCCCACCAGAGCATTGGCACCACCGAGTCTAGGAAGATCGGGTAGAACAGTATAAGAATAACCCTACTGAGTGTAGATCAGGTCATATTTTAAGGCAATTTGGAGAGCGGATTCTTCGATTTGAGGAAAGTGTGATGTGACATATTTCCCGATAGTAGACAAGGGAGATCTAAGGAACCAATACATGTAGACATAGTATTTGAAGGTAGGGGCTCGACACAGGCTCTTTCTTCTCCGCCATTCCTCAACATGGTCGGATAGGCAGGTTGCAGACGAATGACGAAAAGAGGTCAAGAGTTCAATACTAGTGTCATAACGAAGGGGAAGATGGAAGTAAGACAAAAATTCCCGAGCAAGAGTCGCAAAGGTTGTATGGGAGGAAGGGGCCTGATCAACATACCACTTAGAAGCTTCACCTTCATATGTAAAACCAACTCCAAAAAGAGAAGAAAAGAGATATCAACACCTTAGAAATAATCCACTTCGAGGGGGCAACCTCCAATACATTACATGAATGAAAAAATCTTGGATAATTCAAATTAAAAAACCTCCTTTCTTTATATAGGAGTCCATGGGACCACAATGTAATCCTAGTGGGGTCACAATGTAATCCTAGCCGACCTAACAATAATAATTTAAGGGCACAATAATAACAATATGGGGGTTACAATGGTACAATAATAACAATAAGGGGGTTACACTAACAACAATAAGGGACTATACTAGTAATATAGGGACCTAAAATGCCCCTCTCCTTCAAAATAGTGTTGTCCTCAATGCTTGGGTAGCTTTGGGTGCTTCTGTATAAAATTCTCATCCTCCCTTGTAGAATCTTTAGTGGGTAAGTTCTTCTAGTTGATGAGATACTCTGAAATTGATCGATTCTATAGTTGTTGAGTTCTTGTTTTCGTGACCGCTTCAGGTTCCAATATGATTTTTCCTTCCTCATCAATTTCTATAAATATTGTTTGAACTGGAAGATTTTCACCTATAACCTTCTTTAAGCATGAAACATGGAAAATTGGATGCACTCATAAAGAAGCAAGAAGCTCCAATTTGTATGCCATAGTACCAATCTTTTGAAACACCTTGTAAGGACCATATTACTTTGGCGATAATTTATTATCCTTCTTAGCTTTCTTCTACAACATTTGTTTGTATGGTTGTAGCCATAAAAATACCCGGTCTCCTACATCAAAACTTCTCTTGCTGCGATGTTGATCTGCCTGTTGTTTCATTCGATTTTGTGCCAAATTAAGGTTTTCCTTTAAGAGTTGGAGAACTTCTTAATGATGCTAGATGTGATCTTCCACAGCTTGAACCTTCAAATTTTCTCTTAAAGATGATGTGATGGATGGTGGATGATATCCATAAAGTGCCATAAATGGGGTCATTTTTGCTGCAGTATGGAAGGAAGTGTTATACCACGATTCAACTAGAGGTAGCCACTTGACCCATTGTGTTTTTTTATCAGATACAAAACAATGAAGATATCCTTCCAAACATTTATTTACTATCTGAGTTTGACCATCGGATTGAGGATGATAAGATGAGCTATGAGCTAATTGATTACCCAAACAAGAAAATAACTCCGTCCAAAAATTTCCAGTAAAAATGGGATCTTTGTCGCTCACAATAACCCTTGGGTTTCCATGTAGCTTTTGAATTGTGTCCATAAATGTAGTAGCAATTGTACTTGATTTAAATGGATGAGATAATGCACAAAAGTGTGCATACTTGGTAAGTCTATCAACTACCACCATGATGACACTCTTTCTTTTGGACTTAGATAAACTTGTGATAAAATCCATTGAAATATCCTCCCAATGTTGACTTGGAATGGATAAAGTTTGTAGAAGACCCGAGGTCTTAATTGTCTCAACTTTATTCTATTAGAAAAAAAAACATTCCGCCACAAACTTTTGAATATCAGATTTAAGGCCATCCCAAAAAAATTCTTTCTTCACCCCGTGGTAAGTTTTTAAAAATCATGAGTGTCCTCCTAAAGGAGAAGTGTGCAATTACAAAAGAATATTTTGTTTTAGTTGGGAATTCTTACAAAGATATAAGCGATCTTTGTACTATAAGGAATCATTTTTCCAACTAAATGTATCAGATGTACTAGGATCTTGCTACAAATTTTGAATGAGTGTCCACACGTCTTCATCCTTCTTCCATTCATCTCTTGCTTCGGTTATCCAATCTGGCTGGATAATAGAAATTGCACAAACAAATTCTTCCACCTCTTCATTATTTCTTGAGAGTGCATCTGCAACAACATTTAGCTTCCCTTTTTTGTATATTATTTCAAAGTCATAAACCAACATCTTTGTGACCCATTTTTGCTGCTCTTCTGAAGATATTATTTTTTCCAAAAAGTGTTTAATACTATCATGATCAGTTTTTACCTTGAAGTGTCTTCCCATTAGGTAAGTTCTCCATTTCTTTAGTGCATGTAGTATTGTTAACATTTCCTTCTCATAAATAGGTTTCTGTAAATATTTTCCTTTGATTGGATGACTTTAAAAAGCAATGGGTCTTCCTTCTTGCATTAAAATAGCACCAATTCCATTTCTTGAGGCATCACATTCCACAATAAAGGTTTTTGTGAAGTATGGCATAGCTAAGACTGGTGCTAGGCACATTGCCTCTTTAAGATGTTCAAAGGCCTTAGTTGCTTCAGGAGTCCATGAAAATGCATCTTTCTTAAATAATGTTGTTAGAGGTGCTGCTATTCTCCCATAATTCTTAACAAACTTGCGATAATACCCTGTTAACCCGAGAAATCCTCGCAACTACTTTATGGTCGTTGGGACTTTCCATTCCTTAATGGCTTTAATTTTGTTAGGGTCTACTTTAACACCCTCGTGAGATATAATATGACCCAGATATTCCACCTCTTGTACCCCAAAGAAACATTTGGATGTTTTTGCATATAATTGTTTCTCCTGCAATAGTTTGAGCACCCTGTCAACATGTTCAACATGATCCTTCCAAGACCTGCTGTAGATTAGTATATCATCAAAAAATACTAGCATAAATTTTCTAAGGAAGGGTTTGAAAATGGAATTCATCAACCCTTGAAATGTAGAAGGTGCATTGGTAAGGCCAAAAGGCATGACCAAAAATTCATAATGACCTCATGAGTTCGAAATGCTGTTTTTGGAATATCTTCAGTCTTCATTCTAATTTGATGATATCCTGAACGAAGATCCAACTTGGTAAAATAAATTGCTCCATGTAATTCATCCAATAATTCATCAATCACAGGAATGGGAAATTTGTCTTTAATGGTGAGCTTAATGAGCTCCCTATAATCCGGACACATTCGCCATGATCCATCCTTCTTGTGTACCAATACTACAGGAGCAGAGAAAGAACTTTGACTAGGTTGAATTATACCCGCCTCTAACATTTCTGCAATCATACGTTCAATTTCGCTCTTTTGGACATAAGGATATCTATAAGGCATGATGTTTGGAGGAACACTTCTTGGAATCAAATGAATAGCATGATCATGATCACGAATAGGTGGGAGTCCTTTTGGAGTTTCAAAAACCTTGGAATGATTGTCCAAGACTTTTTGGAGATCTGCAGAAATAGATGATTTTGATGTTGGAACTTCTAGTGAGCATAATTGTGAAATTATGCCTCATTTTTCTTTATTTAGAAGCTTTGTCATGAAATTAGAGCTTATTATCTTTCTCGGCTTCCCTGCAATACCCCATAATTTGACTTCCTTTCCTTCTAAAAAAAAATTCAAGAAAATTTCTTGAAAATTAAATGCTACCGTCGACAAAAATTTTAACCGTTGTACTCCTAGTACAACATCATCACCTCCAATAGGAATGGAAAGCATTGGACTATTCAATACATATTCCCCCATGGTTAGCTTGATATTATAGCATTTTCTAGAGAAATTTATAGTTCCTCCATTTGCTTCCGTCACTTGACATTTTGGTGTTGGGTATAGGAAACAATTCAATTCCTTGGCTACCTTACAATGAATAAAATTATGGGTACTACCTGAATCAATCAACACTATTATCTTTTCCTTCTTTATATGTCCTTCTATCTTGAGAGTTTGAGGAGTGGTAATTCTTGCCAATGCATTACATGACATGGTCAGACTCATTTCTTCCTCTTCTTGGGTTGATTCCTGGTGTATATCCTCTTCTTGTTCATTTTCTTCTTCCTCTTCACAATTTATGTAAAATAATTTCTTCTCATCACAATTATGACCTTTAGTGTATTTTCTATCACAACTATAGCAAAGCCCTTTTGCTCTTTTTTCTTCCAATTGTTGTGGTGTCAACCTTGTAGGTTGTGGAAATCTAGGAGTAGCAACACTTCCCTCTTTATAGAAGTGAGTGGTATGCTTCCTTGTCGCCATAATTTTACATTCAATTTTTCTTGCCAACCTGAATGCCTTCTCCAATGAATCAGGTTCCAAAACACGAACTTCATGTTGGATGTTATCCTTTAAAGTACCTATGAAGAGATCAATCCCGTGTTCCTCTGTAATATCAGTTACCCTTATATTCAATTTTTGGAAGTCCTCAATGTGCTCCCCCACTAAACCCTTTTGTTTGAGATTTATCAATTGGCTAAAGAAGGTGTTGCTCTTTGTATCCTCATAATGTGCTATCATTTCCTCCACAAAAATTGACCAAGTGACAATTTTTTTACGGGAGCAAAGCCATCGATACCATACAAATGTATTTTGTTCTAAATGTAAAGTTGCAATGCGTACCTTTTGTGTGTTTTACACGTTATGGAGATCAAAATATTGCTCCATCTGTAGTATCCATGTTACAGGATCCTTTCCATCAAACTTCCTCATATCCATTTTTGGAATATGGTGGTTCTTCCCACCAACATTATATTTTATGAAATCATGATTAACATTTATTTTGTTCTCATCAGGATTTTCCTCTACTATCTTTTCACCGTTAGGAAACATTTCTTGTATCAACTTTGTCAAACCTTCTATGTCTGATTTTAGATCATTCTTCATTTTTTCCATTTTCTCATCGATCTTAGCTTCCATGTCATCCATATTAGATTCCATCACAGCTTCCATCCCATCTATCTTTGATTCCATGCCATCTATCTTAGATTCCATGCCATTCTTCAAACCATCCATCTTATATTTCCATGCCTTTCTTCAAACCATACATCTTAGTTTCCACACCTTTCTGCAAAACTTCCATGTAATTTTTTGTTTCTCTTTGTGAGAGCGAAATTTGTTGCACTGGCTCTTGTAATTTTGATATGTCATGTTGCCATTCTTCGTCTTCATGAGTCATAGTAGAGCTTTATAAAGGCTTAATGGGTGTTGAATTCTTTTTAGGGGCCATTTCAGAATCAAATACTGATATATATTCTACAATATGCCCTTGGAATCAATTCAACTTGATTCTTCAAACAAGACTTAGGCAATTCGGAAAAGAAAATACACACCATTTACATGATTTTGAGGAGCTTGATATTGACATTAAACTATATCTATAATTGTGGATCCTCAATATCCAAAATTCAGCCCTATAGTAGCCCTCTGAATCTTCTTTCAAATGCCATAGGTTTGATCTGATTTGGATTCTTCAAGGCAAAGTTATGTCCAATCTCCCACAATGACCCAATTTTGGACTGGTTCAGTAGAGAAAACTTGTACGGCTTGCCATGTGTCACTTTTTCCTCCTTTGGATCTAAAATTGATATAACAAAAACTACAGTCCGTGTACTTGTGGCCACTTTTTACAACATTCCAATCCGATGCTCAAAGAGAGATATATGAATATTTTCCCACGATCACCCCTTTGAGATGAAATTCAAAAGCCTCAAAAGGCCCTAACTTCCATAGATCATATCTCTGAAAATATTGCAAACCAATATCTGAAATGTTACGATGATGTTCCTAAGGATTTTGAATTTTCACTCTAAAAATTTTAGCTTCTCAACCTTCGGAGAAAAAAATTTATTACGAAAATACCACGATGACTTGTTTAGGTTAAATTCAAGAACCTGCAAAATGACCTAACTTGCACAGATCATATCTCCGAAAATGTTACGAACCAAGCTCTGAAATTTTGCGACGATGTTCCTCAGGATTTCGGCTTCACACTCTAAAAAATTTAAATTCTGAACCTTCATAGAAAAAAAAAATAGCAAAAATTCCATGATGACCTGTTTAGAGCAGTGAAACCCTAGAATCTCAAAGCTCTGATACCAAATGTTGTGAAACCAGCTCCAAAAAGAGAATAAAAGAGATATCAACACCTTAGAAATAAGCCACTTTGAGGGGGCAACCTCCAATACATTACATGAATGAACAATTCTTGGATGATTCAAATTACAAAACCTCCTTTCTATATATAGGAGTCCATGGGACCACAACGTAATCCTAGCTGACCTAACAATAATAATTTAAGGGCACAATAATAACAATATGGGGGTTACAAGGGTACAATAATAACAATAAGGGGGTTACACTAACAATAATAAGGGACTATATTAGTAATATAGGGACTTAACAGAGGTTGAGTATACAGATTAAAGAGAGCTCCAACGATACAGTCGGCGGCGTGAGATGCCCTTGGTGTGTTGGCACCACCAGGTCTAGGAAGATCAGGTAGAATGGTATAAACATAACCTGACTGACCGTAGATCAGGTCATATTTTAACGCAATTTGGAGAGTGGCTCCTTCAGTTTGAGGAAAGTTTGATGCGACATCTTTCCCAATAAGCGGCAAGAGAGATCTAAGGAGCCAATCCATGTAGACACGGTCTTCGAAGGTAGGGGCTCGACACAGGGTCTTTCTTCTCCTCCATGCTTGAACATGGTCGGATAGGCAGGTTGTAGATGATTGACGGAAAGAGGTCAAGAGTTTAGTACCATTTTCCTAATGAAGGGGAAGTTGGAAGTAAGACAAAAAAGCCCAGGCAAGAGTCACAAAGTTTGTATGGGAGGAAGGGGCCTGATCAACATACCCCTTAGAAGCTTCACCTATAAGCGTTTTTTGAAACAATCGAAGATGGATAGAGTCATCAGTAATTGATTTAGATGGACACCACATGTGGAAAGATCAAATATGATTGAAGGATCTTCTCCAGTGAGGCCTTCAAACTTTGGGATGTCTGAAGGGAGCTTTGTTGGCATAGCAAGCCAACTAGCATCATGGTGTATAGGGTCGTTTATCAACTGGTCGAAGTCAGGGAGGCTGAGGCCTGCCATGAAAGGGAGAAAGGGTGCAGCCAGGGTGGTGTCCGTTGCGGTCGCACTAGTAGTATTCCCAACATGAGGGCCGGGGTTACCACCAGCGTTAGGTCCTGCACCAAACATGGTGAAGGTGACAGGGGGAGAACTGAAGGAAGAATGAGAAGGAGAACCCAAAGGACCAGAAGAAGATTCATAGTGCAGACTCGGTTGAGGACTAACTCGAATCCTATGTGGAGGAGTAATTATCCCTACTGGAAACTGAGGATGAAGGCCAAGAAGTCTCTGGGATGAACGCCTTTGTGGCACAATGGTGATGACACAAATGTTAGGTCATAAAAAAGTATATTTTGAACACCTAATTAGCCTACATTAATCATCAATCCGGGAGCATATTTTTATTTCAAGAGTGTACTCTGTCTGAGGCTGCAATTGTCTAAGAGAAATGCTGTGAAGATGTAGTACAAAATAAAAAATGCAAAAGTAAAAAATGCTCGAAAAGAAACCTAATTATAGTGACATGAATGGAAAGATTAAACTACTTCAATATTGCAGAACATCGATCAGTGATGCAGTAGAAATAACTCTTTCCCTTAGAAATCGATGCAAGATGACCAATCTGGGGACTTGGAAGCAATAGCTTCTATCCTCTACAGTTGGAGATCTTAAAGCAATTGAAACAAAAGCAGATTCAATGAAAGCAGCTTAAAAGAAACGTAATCTAAAAAGGAACAACAGCATGTAACTACAACTCATCTAGAGACTATGAATAAGTAATGAGCAGAAATGGAACATCAATGTGAAATGAACAACAATTACGATTCTAACATATTCAAGCCACTATATTTCTATGCTTCAATTCTTTCAACAGCTTCTTACCATGCAACAATCAATTATAAAAAATTATAAACTATTGGAACAACAACTCAAATTAGATACAGGTCAACAAAGCTTTTATAATAACAACAAGATAATCAAATAGCGAATCGTGCTTCTTGTAAAGAATGAAATAACAATGACTCTGTATTTGATCCAATAAAAAATAAACCAATTCTGTAATTAAAACAAACATTAAACGCACTCCACATGACATTAAGAAAAGATTAAAATACAAACAGCGAAGTGATTCCACCAGAGCTGGGCCCTTAGCGCCAGTGAAATACTACTGGGCTAATTCAAAACTGTAGAAGGTAGATAAAACACGTGTCTTATATTAAACTAACATAAAGTTTTACAGAGAAGTTTCTCTCAAAACAGAGAGTTAATAAAACATTAAATTACAGAGAAAATGTAAAGACTTTCGATCAATTCCTAACTTCAACAACAATCCGTCCCCTTATCACTAAAGGACATGGCTTTATATATCAAATCTTGACGGACCAACCAAGGAATAAGATGATTTTGAACAGCGATCCCTCAGGATCGAAAGATCTCGAGGGATTCGCTCCTCTGCGTTTAGTCATCACCTTGTTTACTCTGACTGAGGCCGAGCTGTCCCCTGCCTTTTCTGGGCTATTCATTCAGATCGCCTTTCCTTTGGCTAGATATGGTTCAACGCTGATGGAGCAGCAGTTAGATTATTCTCAACCCCGCCTTTGGTACAGTTGTTCACCTCTTCGAATTCCTGTTTGTCGATCAAAAAGTAACCTTTAGTCATCTTTTCGTACTAAACATAATCCTTTCCAATTCTATTGTAATTCTCATGATAAATTACCTTTCCAAGGCAAACAGGAGTATCTCTATAGTAAAAGAATGAGTAAATACATAATAATTTCATACCTTTTTCACTGCCCAACATACCCCCCTGCTTAATCTTTTTCATGCCCTCATGAAAACTATATTTCACATGGAGAGCAGTCAAAGAATAAGCCGGATAAGGTTTGTCATCAACAGGCCTAAAACCACGTAGTGTAGCTAATTCCTCAAAAACATGTTCTATCTGTCCTTCAGGAAGTTCATAGATAGCTTTGTAGTCTGAAGCAGGGTACCATGCAATAGGGCTGCGAAATATACATCCTAACCAGTATGGTCCTTCTTTTAAAACGAGATGGCTATAGGAAATGAAGCGGTCTGCAGCTATCCCAAAGTTTCTATAATTAAATGGTTCCCTATTTTGCACATTCTGATTCGAGGTTCTCCACTGGACCTTGGCTACTATATAAGCTAGGTTCCTAATGGATGAAAAATAGTCTGTTCCATTCAAAATAATTTATTTGTGGACAGGCCCCAGAGTTTGGGTAACGCCTTCCTTTGTCATCAAACTTTTCTGTCTAGCCCAAAATTGAAGTGGGTCCTAAGGTTCATTGCGAATTGGCCGTCCTCCAATTTCTGTGCTCTGTTAATTTCTCAATACACGGTAATCACAATGGAACACCACAGCACAGTTCGCTGAAAATTTGTTATTTCCTAAAATGTAGGGGTTTAGTTCATATACAAGAAAAGGAATCTCGGGGTTTGATTTGCATGCAGACATCCACGCCCCCCGAATGAATGAAAGGTTGCCCTCGACCGTCAATTGAGAGGAGCATGTGTGGCACAACAATAGTACAACAGTAAAAAGAAAGCATAATTATGATACATTCAATCAAATTACAACAATTACTGAAATCAATGCATGTGATGAATCGTTAATAAATAGAAAATCGTTTTGTAATGATTCAAATATGAGGAGAAGGGACAACATAATATAATCATAAGTACAATTGCGTTATTTACCATTTCGAACTAATATGATCGATTTGAAATGATTTTCATGTATAATAGGTTCAGAGGTAAAGGTAAGGGATTCATATTTTCATTTGACATTTAAATAAAGATATAGGAAAAGGGTTAAATATAACTATTGATGTGTATAAATGTGACTTCAATACCATCAGCAGAGCTCTGTTGCCCACAGGTGTCCATAACCTTGATAGAGTTACTTTCTTACCCACGGAACCATTGTCCTTTATTTATGTCGAGGAAGTGCTTTTTTATTGAATATCATGACGGAGGCCATTGTGCTGACTTGGTGACCAGATCAACCACAATGTCGTTCACCGGGAAGAAGTGAAAGGTGGGTAGGTCGGCTCGTGATGAGACCTCCTGTTCCAAGGACTTCTTGATTTTTTCAATTGTCTATTGGACCATTTCCCTGGTTTGGTGGCCATAATGGGAATGCCACCTCACTACCTTCCCTATGATCACAGTAGGCTGGCTCTTGGTGAGACCCCCTATCCTCCATCTGCAAAATCAGTATTAAAAATATGTAAATATATTTCTTTTCTTTTTCATGCAGCACTTTTTCCTCAGTTATTCATAAGGGATGGCTCAACACTCCTTAAGAGTAGGGATGGTGGAAGAAGTCTGAACATCTCAATAGAAAAAATCAATATGCCCTTATTCCTATTCCATAGATAAACATAAAAGAAAGTTATAGCATATGGGAAAGAACCAATCATGATAAAAATAATCGATCATATTAATTCAATGGTAAAAATAGCAAAGTTATGTTATTTATCATGCCCTTTTTCCTTTTTTCTTATCATTACTAGACATTTTTCTTTAAAAAATGATGATTTCTTTTGATTTGTTGATTACAGTAAGCTTTAATTTGTATGATTGTATATAAATGATATATTTTCCTTTATAAAATTAATCAAAAATTCAAAATGTTGGCTTAAAACAAAAACAATCCACTCAAAAAAGTGTTGTTACTTTAAAAAGAACAGCAACAACAATATGCAGAACTGTTGTTCCTTTTCAAAGGAATAGCAAAAAAAAAATACTCTGCGGAAGTGTTGTTCCTCTGGAAAGGAACAGCAAAAGCGCTCTGCGAAACTGTTGTTCCCTTCGAAAGGAATAGCAGAGGTGATGTCCCTTTGGAAAGGAACAACAAAACAAACGAAAAAAATAGAATTTTTTTTCTCTTTTTCTTTTTAAAGAAATCGGATTTCATGAAACAAATGATGAAGAAATAAAGAATTAATATTAACAGAATGTTTAAAAAAAAAATTCCATAAAACAACAATTAAGAAACAGAAAAATGCTTTATGTACAAGATTTAAAAAAAATGATTTATCAAACTGGTGCCGAGGAGGATTTCTCCCCTTCACCAAGAATTTCCATGGTAGAATCTTCCTGTAACTGTTGGTAAAAGGATTCCTGGGTAAGCGGTTTATGATACAATCGTACTCGATGACCATTTACCTTGAATGAATGTCCAGATCCATCAATGGTAACTAATGTAACAGTGCCATTATCATGCACTTTTTGTATTTCATAGGGTCCAAGCCATCGTGTCTGGAGTTTACCTGGGAAATCCTGAAACCTAGAATCATTTAGGAGTGCCTAGTATCCTTCGTGGAAGATCTTCTCTTTGATATGGGCATCATGCCATTTGGCTCTATGTTGCTGAATTAATGTTGTGTGCTGAAGAGCAGAGAGCCTTATTTCATCTAACTCATTAATTTGCTGCAGTCTTTTAGCCTGGGCTTCATTCAAATTTAGACCCACCTTTTGAGCTGTTCTTAATGTTTGAATTTCGAATTCTATAGGAAAGATGGGTTCTTTTCCAAATACGAATTGGTATGGTGAATATCCTGTGGTATGTCTCCACGTTGTTCGATATGCCCATGATGCTTGTGGCAATCTGTAGGCCCAATCTCATCTATGAGAGGCAACGGTTTTTGTTAATATAGATTCAATTACTTTGTTCGTGCTCTCTACTTTGCCATTGGCCTGTGGGTGATATGGAGTTTTAATCTTGTGCTGAATGTAATAGTTTTGTAATGTTTCAGCTAATTTATTACCTATAAACTGTGGTCCTCCATCTGTGATTATGTCCCTTGGGAGGCCACAGCGCACAAATATTTGGAAAATAAACTATATTACAGAGTCCTCTGTAGCTTTTGAAAGAGCTTCTGCTTCAACCCATTTGGTGACATACTCAGTTGCAACTAGGATGTATGTTTTTTGGTTTGATGGGGGTATAATAGGACTAAAAAAGTCAAGGGCCCAACGTTCAAACGGTTCAATCACTAGTTGAGGGTTCAAAGGCATTTCATCAGACTGCCCAGGGTGACCTGCCCTTTGGCAGCTATCACAGGCCTGCACAAATTTTTTAGCATCTTTAAAGATAGTAGGCCAATAATAGCCTGTTCATAAAACTTTATGGGTAGTTCTACGATCTGCAAAATGTTCGCCACATTTTCCATCAAGGCATGCTTTAAAGATTTAAAATACCTAATCCTCCCTAACGCATCTCCTTATTTGCATATTTGCACCTGTATGAAATAGGTAACCCCCAATCTAGGAGAAGCGGGTACTATGGTGTATTATTTTCTTACGTTCATTAAGGGAAAGATGTTTAGGTAATTTACCTATTGCCAAATAGTTCACTATATCAGGATACCACGGTGTTCTTATAGTAACATCGAATAGATGTTCATCCGGAAAGTGGTCTTCAACTGCTTCTATATCTGTTGTCTTTGGCATTCTTGACAGAGAGTTAGCTACAGGGTTCTCTTTCCTAGGTCAATCTCTGATTGTGATATCAAATTCTTGCAATAAAATCAACCATCTTGTCACTCTTCCATTTGTAACAGGTTTATTTGCTAAAAATTTAATGTCAGAGTGATCAGTATATAGTACTACAGGATACCTAGTTATGTAATGTCTAAATTTGTTTATAGCATGAACTAAAGCTAAAAATTCTTTCTCAGTCACAGTATAATTTAATTTAGCAGGGGATAGATTTTTGCTAATACAGTAAATTGCATATGGCTTCTTGTCTTCCTCCTGCCCAAGTACTGCTCCAATTTCTGTGTCTGAGGCATCAGATGAAATTTGGAATGGCAAATTCCAATTTGGGCCCCTCAACACTGGGGCTGTTGAAACAAGATTTTTCAGATCATTAAAGGCATTGTCACATTTATCTGTCCAAATGAAATCAACATTTCCAGTCAGTGCATATAAAGGTGCAGCTATTCTAGAATAATGTTCTATAAATCTTCTATAGTAACCAAAAAATCCAAGAAAGCTACATACCTCTGTTTGTGTAGTGGGTGTGGGAATTAACAAGATTATTTGAATTTTAGCTGGGTCCACTTGGATTCCATATGCTGAAATATAATGCCCTAAGATAACTCCTTCGGTCATCATCATAAGACATTTTTCATGGCTTAATCAAAGCCTCATGTCAATACATCTTTGCAATACCTTTTCTAGGTTTTCCAATGCAGGCTCAAAGTCATCCCCATAGGGTGTGAAATCATCCATATATACTTCAAGGCCTTCATTTATTAAATCTGCAAAAATGCTAAGAATTTCCCTTTGGAATGTAGCAGGGGCATTGCATAGGCCAAAAGGTAGGACTCGGTAGGAAAATGTCCCCCATGGACAGGTAAAAGTATTTTTTTCCTGGTCTTCAGGGGAAATCTAGATTTGATTGTACCCACTGAAGCCATCGAGGAAAGAAAAGAATTTCTTTCCTGCCAATGTGTCTAACACCTAGTCAATGAAAGGAATGGGAAAGTGGTCTTTCTGTGTTGCTTCATTAAGTTCACGGTAATCTACACATATCCTCCACTTTCCGTTCTTTTTTGGTACAACCACTAATGGAGAGACCCACTTGCTATCAGATATTGGGTAGATGAAATTAACATCTAATAGTTTTTGTAATTCAACTTTCACAATATATTTAAGGTGAGGATTAAGTCTCCTTTGAGGTTGGCGAATGGGTCTTGCATCATTTTCAATGTAAATGTGGTGAGTGCACAATTGAGGATCAATTCCTTTCATATCGGGGTAATCCCATGCAAAGGCTGCTTTGTATTTTCGTAATAATTGGACCAATTTCTCTTCTTGTTCAACAGTGAGATTTTTATTAATATAAAATTTTTCCTAGCTCAATTTATACAACCTTGCTATTGCTCATAGAAGTAGTAGGTATTGTTTGATCAAGAATATCTTTGAAAGGATCTTCTTCTTCTTTATTATCGAATGCTCCTTTGATCATGTGACATTGAAAATGAGATATGGTTTGTGATTTATTGATAAAATTGTTAATGATATCATCCTCTATTTGATCTTTAAAATCAAGAGCATTTTCTATAGTTATAGGTGATCTCATATTTTCCATAAGATATGATGGAGGTGGTTTTCTTGTTTTGATTATTGATAAACTTTGTTGGGTTGGGGGATATAGAGCTAAATTCTTGACATAATTTCCCCTTGTAATTGTCATGTTGCCTTGTCGGAATTCAATATAAGCATTGGCAGTTGCCAACCAAGGTCTACCTGGGATTAACAGATGTCCATCTAGTCAATTCTTTGGATTGATAACCAGGAAGTCAGCAGGGTATTCCCAGGAATCTATAGATACCATTACATCTTGTAGTATACCTTCTAGTTTGACTACTGATTGGTCAACCAATTCCAACAATGTTGTTGTTGGTTCAAGTGATGTAATGGAAATTTTTTGACAGGTGGTGGTTGTTAAAATGTTTTTTTCTGCCCCCAAATCAACTAAGGAATTTGGAAATGATTGGCCATTGATCTGTACTGTCACTATAGGATTTCCTAGATCTTCATATTTGATGGGTGTTTCCATTCTTGATAATAAGTCAGAGAAGGTACCAACTATTTGGACAGTAGGATTGGTTGTTATTCTCCTCTTTGGCTTCTTTAGGCATAATTCCTTAATGGTTTTTGCATATATAGGAATATCTTGAATAGCTTGGAGGAGAGGGATTTTTATACACAATTTTTTTAATTATCCCAGAAGATCAAAATTAGGTTGTTCTATTGGACGAGGTATAATTAATCGTTCTGGGAATGGTGGAGAGGAAGTTGTTACTTTTTGTTGTTGATTTTGTTGTTGAACTTCCTTATCACTTTGTACTATTTGTTCTGTAGGTAACGAATCTTCAATGTGTACATCATTGTTTCTCTCTATTTCCATTATGCGCCCAGACCTTAATTGAAGATCATTACACTCCCTTAGTTTAGTTTCTACTTCTGGGGGTTCCATTATTTGGACAGACTGAACTGGCCTATTTTTTGGGTTTGGATTGGGTTGGGTTGGGAGTTGTGGTCTTAAATTGGTCTGGGGGTTTGTATAAGGAGATGGCAGTGTAGGTTTAGAGAGAGGAATTGAAATAGCTGGTTGATTTGTAGGTTTTTTCTAGTTTGACTACCAGGCCTGACTCTGGGAAGTAGAGGGGGACCATTGTGTAGGAAAAAAAGGTGGGTAGAAAGGAAAGCTAGGCCAATTATTTTGATTTGTTTGATTTGGCCAAGATGTGGGAGGAAATGGCTATTGTGACCAATTAGGGAAAGGTGATTGATTCTGCCACCTCCTACTATATTGTTGAGCATTATATTGAGGAGGTTGAAAAGAAAATGGATCATTTGGCATACCTGATGGTCGTGGCTACCATTGTCGGCGCTGATTAAGCAGACATACCACTTTTGATTCTTCTTTTTCCTCCTTATAAATTTTTTTTAGGCCAGGAAGCGAAGGAAATCCCTCTGTAGGGTGATTTTTCGTGCAAATGGCACAGAATTTAATCACATCTAACGGGCATTCTTTGTGGTTGTGCTTCTTTCTACATCTAGGATAGAATATTGCCAAGTTCTACTCTGCTTCTTCCTATTTCTGTTTGGCTTGCATAATATCAAGCTGCGTTGTTAGAGTCCCAAGTATGTTTGTCTTAAAGTCTTCTAGAAGATTTCCAATCTCTACACGAGTCACACCTTCATTAGAGGTCTTATTTTCCCTTGTGATTATATCACGTTCTACTGATTTCAACCTTGTGTTGCCCCTCGAACTCCTGATACACAAATCAATGATGTTAGGGTAACTTTCCTGATATATATCACCTTTTCCCATAATATTCAATGTTTCAACCCATTGATATTTCATTCCCCTAATTAATATAGTTTTCAAAACATTATCAGGTAAGGGTAAAGATGCATAAGGGGATCTCTGAAGATTGTATTGGAACCGTTCCATATATTCTTCCAAGGTCTCATTTGGTTTTTCTATCATTTGGAATATCTCATTTTTTAATTCCAAAGACCTGCAATAATCTTGATACTTCTTTAAAAATGCAGCCTTCATATGATCCCAATCACTTATGACACCCCCACCTAATCCAATAAACCATCGTAAGGTTGCCCCTTTTAATGTAGAAGGGAATAGTTTTAGTTTTTGGGCGTCGGTGGTGTAATCATATCCTCTACACAACACATCAAATTCAAACAAAAATGCATCTGGGTCCTCTGATGTTAATCCATGAAATGTAGGAATATGTTGAAGGGGGATAGCTTTCATGGGTGCATTGACTACAATATCTACTATAGGATATTGCAGCGTAGAGGTTTGATGGGGTGCCTGTTGATTCTGATTTTGGTTCTGAGCCATTTGATTGAAGATATGCCAATATCCCTCTGGGATTTCCAAGGAATTTCTATGTTGATGAGCAGGGACAGGAATGGCTTTGACAGTGCTCCATTTATCTGGGATAATAAGTATTTCCTGTTGACCTACTATTTGGGGTGATTCAGGACCTTGGTTCTAAATAAGTTGAACAAAACTTCCCTTATCTGGGCTGCTTATTGTTCGATCAATTTCAATAGGGGATTTCAAGTCTGTGGTTTCTCCCATTTCCCCCTCTCCTTCTCGGAGATTGCTAGAGTTCCCTTCTTGAAGGAAACTTATGCAAGGATTCTCAATTTCTTAGGAATCTTGCTCAATTCCCTCTGTTTGGCTGTGTATCTCAGCAAAGGCTTTAGATGGTGACTTTGTAGCCTAAAGGGAACTAGTAGGCTATCTAGAAGTAGTTCTTTTAAATCCTACTGATGGCTGAGATTCAGTTCTTTTAAGAATTTCATCAATAAAGTTTATGCGCCCAAGGGTCACCGGTCCCTTAGGTTTTTCAGTCTTAGGAGGAATTTTGTTTCACTTAGTTGGTTTATTCATTCAACGAAACAAACCTTCATTCCTACCTAAAGAAAGAAGCTTACCTACTTCTGCTGTGAAGCGGGCTGCGAGCAAGTGTGTTTCTTGCCTAGTGCGCAGGTTCTTACCTTCCGTCTTTAATACCCAATTCTCCGCAAGCAGAAGAAAATCAGCTATGCATTACTCCTTTAAAATGGCATACACTCTCCCCAGCAACGGTGCCAAAATGTTAGGTCATAAAAAGGTATCTTTTGAACACCTAATTAGGCTACATTAATCATCAATCCGAGAGCGTCATTTTATTTCAAGAGTGTACTTTGTCTGAGGCTGCGATTGTCTAAGAGCAATGCTGTGAAGATGTAGTGAAAAATAACAAGTGCAAAAGTAACAAATGCTTGAAAAGAAACCTAATTACAGTGACATGAATGGAAAGATTAAACTACTTCAATCTTACAGAACATTGATCAGGGATGCAGTAGCAGTAACTCTTTCCCTTAGAAATCGATGCAAGATGACCAATCTGGGGACTTGGAAGCAATAGCTTCTATCCACTACAGTTGGAGATCTTAAAGCAATTGAAATGAAAGCATATTCAATGAAAGAAAATTAAAAGAAACAAAATCTAATAAGGAACAACAACATGTAACTACAACTCATCTGGAGACTATGAATAAGTAATGAGCAGAAATGGAACAGCAACGTGAAATGAACAACAATTACGATTCTAACATATTCAAGCCGCTAGATTTCTATGCTTCAATTCTGTCAGCAGCTTCTTACCACGCAACAATCAATTATAACAAATTATAAACTAATGGAACAACAATTCAAATTAGATATAGGTCAAAAAAGCTTTTATAATAACAACAAGATAACCAAACAGTGAATCGTGCTTCTTGTAAAGAATTAAATAACAATGACTCTATATTTGATCCAATCAACGATAAACCAATTCTGTAATTAAAAAAAAAACATTAAACGCACTCCACACGACAGTAAGAAAAGATTAAAATACAAACAGTGAAGTGATTCCACCAGAGCCCGGCCCTTAGCGCTAGTGAAATACTACTGGGCTAATTCAGAACTATAGAAGGTAGATAAAACACGTGTCTTATATTAAACCAACATAAAGTTTTATAGAGAATTTTATCTCAAAACAAAGAGTTAATAAAACATTACATTACAAAGAAAATGTAAAGTCTTTCGATCAATTCCTAACTTCAACAACAATCCGTCCCCTTGTCACTAAAGGACATGGCTTTATATATCAAATCTTGATGGACCAACCAAGGAATAAGATGATTTTGAACAGCGATCCTTCAGGATCGAAAGATCCTGAGGGATTCGCTCCTCTGCGTTTAGTCATCACCATGTTTACTCTGACTGAGGCTGAGTTGTCCCCTTCCTTTTCTGGGCTATTTGTTCAGATCTCCTTGCCTTTGGCTGGATATGGTTTAACGTTGATGGAGCAGTAGTTATATTATTCTTAACCCCTCCTTTGGTACAGCTATTCACCTCTTCAAATTCTTGTTTGTTAATCAAAAAGTAACATTTAGTCATCTTTTCGTACTAAACATAAACCTTTCCAATTCTATTGTAATTCTCATGATAAATTACCTTTCCAAGGAAAATAGGAGTATGTCTATAGTAAAATAATGAGTAAATACATAATAATTTCATACCTTTTTCACTGCCCAACAACAAACACGACACAAAGGAAAAAGAGACCGACAAGGGCAGGGAGGTGCAAGATCAATTGATTACAATGTCGAAACAAGGGCGGAGAGGTGCAGGATCAATTAATTTAAATGTCTTAGAGTCTTTTCTTGGTGGTGGTAACCGAACCTTTTTTCACTTAGGGTCTGAGTGTGAAGTGTGTAAATTTTAATTTTTAAACCCAAACGTTTGTAAAGAAAAAGAAAAATTATGTTGTATAGCTGAAAATTACCTGCAAATGAGAGTATATAAGCCTGCAAAACAAAAAATAAATAGCTAGTAATGCAATAATATAAAACCAAGGAGGTGGCATCTCCACAAATATTCTATAGATGAGTGAAAAAAATAATCAAAACACACTAAAAGAGCCAACAGATCTAAGGTCAGAAGGTATAGGGATCTAAAGGACAAAATCTAATGGAAAGTGGTGCAGAAACAACAACAAATCAGAGGAAAAATTGTTGTAAAAAGAGGTGTCGAAAGGATATCTCCAGGAGGGAAATGGAGTGAACCCTAAAGGAAAACCAAAAGAAAGCTAAATGAGGATATTTGGATGGATAACAAGCCGATATGAAGTGGATCTGAAGGTGAGGTATCAGATATGAAAAAATGGCTGAAGACTCTTAAATTTCAGACAACCTGCAACAGCAAAGACTCTTCCACAAAAAGTGGAGGGTAATGAAGCCCTAGGGGGCTAGGTTCCCACTTATTTGAGTAAAAAAAAATAATTACAGGTCCAAAATGGGTGGAGACGGAAGTCAGACAACCCTAAATAGAGGCTAAGACAAACCTAGAAAACTTTCAGAAAAATCCCTGCAAAAAGTCCAGGTCACAGTTTCTGACCTCTTTTCAACAAAGGTCACACTTTTTGGGCTGTAAAGTGCACCATGGAGGTCCCGGTCATAGGTTTTGGGCTGAAAATTTTGACCTACACTTCCGGCACTCTCGGCGGCAGATTTCAGAAAAAGTTATCATCTTAGTTGTGGCTGATGTCTGTCACCTGCGCAATAGGTCTAAAAACACACAAAAGTAAAATTTTTTATCATTTTAGGGTTTTATAGGTTAAAAACAACATCAAGAAAAGAAAAACAAGGGGTTGAAGAGAAATCATAGGGTTTGAAGCAGCTGGATATGAAAGGATCATAAAAACAACAACGGTCGTAATCGTTGTTAGGTCTCTGTAATAAGCAAGATTGGCAAAGTTCGATCACAGAGTTAACATCATTTCAACCAACTTTGGGATTCTAGGATCTAGCCCTCCTGAATCCGGAGAGGGATCTCTCCAATATGTACAAATATGGATATCGTCTTTGAAGTTTAGGGCGATGATATTAGGCTAGTTTATGAGGCGGAAAGATCTATATGAAAATAGGTTCAAAAGTGAGAAGTTGCAAGCAAAAAGAGTAAGCTTTGATCAAGAAGAAAGATGATGGCAGGTTTTCAGTCCATTGGGCTATGGAGTCATAAGAGGGTTTAATTGAAACAATCAGGTCCAAGAGTGGTCTAAGGGGCAAGTCATCTATGCCTAAGGATCTCTTTAAAGTTTGATTTATGGAATGGAGTGATACAATAAGAAAGGGAAATGACAGATGCAGAACAAAGAGTAGCCCAGGATCTGGTAAGTACTTTGAAACTAGCCAGCCTTTGACCAGGCACTTAAGAGAAACATAGAAGCAAACTAGGATCTGGTAAGTGCTTTGAAACTATCCATCCTTTGATACACTTCTAATAGAATACATATAAAAACAAAGGGAAACACAAAGATAGCACAGAATGGTCTAAGATCTGATAAGTACTTCGAAACTAGTCAACTTTTAACACATCCTAAGGCAAACAATCAAATAGTTGGGCAAATAAGAAAGGGACTCAGGGCTAACCTTGATTTCCTCAGTTCATCCTCACACAGCATATATTGAAAGTAACATTTAAAAATAACATTCAGCTTAAGACAAAAAGATGAGGGAACGCCAGCATCCCTGTACTCAAACTAAATTTAATCATTTTCAAATAACACAGTTGAAATAAAACATTGAAATAAAGATTTCTCAGCCAGAGAATGTTACTGATATACAGTAGGTTCTAACCCTGTTTAAACTGTTCTTTATAGTGGAAAATGAAACAAATTGAAAATAGAAACAAAATACTAGTTATAGTGAGAATAACATCACCATCAGCATAGACCAGGATCCCATGAATTAGCTTGTATTGATGCTTCAAACTAGTTACAATCTTCAGATCCAATGTTTTAATCCATCTCTCTTCACAACCTAACCTATCTGTTATAAGCAAAGCTCCAAGAGCCAATGGAATCCTATCTACAATCAAGAGTCTTCAGCTCAGTTACAATTACAATGCTTCAGTAATTACATTAACAACCAAACAATCCAACCCCTCACTCATCTTCTACTGAAGTATTTATAGAAGGATGAGGAGGTGAGATCTGATGAAAAGATCTCAGATGCAATTAATGCAGAATTAATGTCTTCCTAGCCCTTGGAGGCTCGATGAAGAAATGATACAGGTGTTCTGCTGTATTAATGGGTTTACACTTATGAAGTAAGCTCGGAGGGAGCTTTTATTGACCTTTGAGGCTCTTGTGCGGTGTTAAGTTCATTCTGCGGACATTCTTTCATTAAATTCCTGGCAGAAATAACTCTTTGGCTGTTTCGAGGTAGAGATCTGATTTTGTTCAATAAATTCAGCCTTCTGATTGAGCTTTTTGAGGTAATAGGTGGCGCTTCAGTTGGTGGGAAGAATCAATTTGCTTCCATCTGTGGCGGTGAAGGGTTTCCTGATGAAACACTTTAGCTTTTTCCTTTAATCTGTGTCTGAGAGCGGGGATTAGGCATTAGATAACTGTTTTAGCCTTAATCCCCACTAATATGCTATTTCGGCTCATCTCTGGTCTTCAAACTCTGATATCTTTTTTCTGCGTTTATTTTCACGATTTCTTCGTTGTGCAGGGCTGCGCAGGTGAGGAAAGGCATCAATTCCCGTGGAAACATGAGAACCAACTCTGTAAGTGATTTCCTTGGAGAAATCGAAACGTAGAGGATCGTCACCCTCTTGGTCCGAAATTTCCATTAAAAACACGAACAAATGACCTTAACCCTGCAAAATAACAAAAACACGTAAAAAAATCCAATTTATAGGCCGATCTGCTTTGGGGAATGTGCGGAGGAACGCGGGCCGTTGGATGGCATCATCCAACGACTAAGATTTAAATCTGGGTGGTCGGGAAAAGTTGAAGAAAGATCAAATCGGGACCGTCGATCTGCAGAGATCGACGGTCGGGACCGGGCACATGGAAGTCAGCGGGAGAATGTCTGACCGGGTGATGGAATCGGGAGGACGAATAATAGCCGTCGATCTGCAGAGATCGACGGCGGAGATTGAGATTTGGACGCGCGATGGACGGTTTAATGGGCATGCATGTTCATTAAAGGTCAAGCAAGTGAGGTGATCGGCATCCGTCGGATGGGAGGGCTCAGATCAGACGGCGGAGGTAAATTCCGCCGTGTGGCTATGGTATGAAGCTTAGCGCGCGGGAGGAGGTGATGGCACGGTGGTTTCAACACAGCGGCGGGGACACGTGTCGGCCAACGTATGGAATCGCTGTCCGACAGGAGAAAACCACCCTGGCTCGAAAGGCGGTGCGGAATGAAAAACCGGCGGTTTCCAGAAAAGGCGTGGGGGAGGGGGGTCCACCAAGTGGGGTGTGTTCCGCTCCGTCGGATCTGGGGAGCAGATCG
Source organism: Pinus albicaulis (assembly GCA_034641835.2). Taxonomy (NCBI): domain Eukaryota; kingdom Viridiplantae; phylum Streptophyta; class Pinopsida; order Pinales; family Pinaceae; genus Pinus; species Pinus albicaulis. The sequence goes on along the minus strand of CM076579.1, from coordinate 206,246,187 downwards.
ACGGCTCAGGTTCACCATGATAATTTAAAACACGTGCCTTAAAATCTTTCCCGTTAAACTTTAGAAAATGGGTTTTTGGGTTTTTCAAAGGAAAATAGACGGAGAGAGGTCCTGCTTTTGGTCTAGCGCCCGAGGACTGAGCAGTTGGTCCCGGTGCTCGGGTATATGGGGGGGAAAAAGCCAGGGGCTTAGCCCGTGGGGGCTGAGGGCCTTTTTAATAAAATTTATGCATTTCTCATGGTTCTTTCAATGTTTTGAAAGGGAAAACAAGGTTTGGATAAGATCAAAAAGTGAGTTTTTAATCTTAGGAAATGAAATTCATGAAGAGATCAAGGGAGAACATATGAATTGTAGGGATTTCATGGAAGAAAAGAAAAATAGAGGATGATGTAAGTTAGAAGAAATGGAGGGGAAAAAGGGAAAGTAGCAGTATTTGACCTGGATTTTTGTAGGATATCAGAGGCTGGGATAAGGAAAGGTATGAAGATCTAACCAGCAGTTTATGGTTTCACCAAAAAGACTTCAAGCACCAACAATTTCAGGACTGAATTTGTTTCTTGAAGGCCGCAAAAAATATTTAGCCACCAGCTGACATGATAGGAAAAATATAGGTGGCTAACAGCGGCTCCACTTGGGGATGGTGCCTTCTTGAAGGTATCAAGAATTCAGACTTGATTTCTCTGGGATGCTGACTAGTACCTGACCCATCGCTTGCTCTTTCTTTTCTCTGGAAAAATAATATCAGTTATGCAGGAAACATGAATTTCATCAATACAAATTTCTACTTACCCAATCCTACTGATCTAACATTTTTTCTTCATCAGAGTGCACTTGGATTGGCAGACTCTATTCACAACATTTTGTTCTTTTGAAAGCAGGAAATCTAGTCTATTTCTATTCCTTATTCCTCCCTGAACTCAGATTAAACAGTTGAGTTCAGATTTTTCTCTACCTAATCTACTGTCTGTTGGGATTACACAGTCCAACAAACTTTCATTCTCTAAATTCTACAACAGAAAATTTAAAAACAATCAAGTCAATATTGAGCTGTTTAACTTGCTATGATCTATGGCATAAGAACAAGCTGCACATAGATTATTATTTGCAGAAAATTAAAAACAAAAATGGAAGGCTTAAGATCTGAAAGTTCCTCATCATGGCCTCCTCTTATTTTGACAGCTCTGTTTTGGCTTTTGTTTTGAGTTGTCTCTTCCTTGATATCTGATTCAGATTTTGAGCAAATTAGAACCAGTTTTCTCTTTTATGATTCAGAAAATAAAACAGTTTCAAGCCATCTTTTTTTTGGAAACTTTGGCTCAGATTTTGAGTTTGTTTGAACCTTTATTTCTAACCTAATTCTATCTACTGATAAGCCAAGATTGAACAATTTGGCAAATCGAATTCACTATCCTATCAGCAGAAAATTGAAAGCTAATTAGTCAAGTTTAAATAGTTTGACTAACTAGAAGTGTGTTTTGAGGAGTGGCATTTGAGCTAGCACACTTTCAGATTTATTTCTCTTTGGCATGGGGCTCTGCCTTTCTTGTTTTGATTCCTGCCCTCTTTTCATTTTTCTTTGTTTTTGTATTTTTTGATTTTTTATAGCTTTGAATGCAATAGTGGATGAAATGTTTTACAATGGAAAAGGTAAAAAGGCTTCAAAATATGAAAAGGGATCAAGAGAGGTAATGTTTAAGCATCCTGCCATTGACAGGACCCCCAAACAATTCTATTCCATCCAGCTCTTGTAAGAAGAATGCATTGTTTCCAGCAACTGAATGAATAGAGTAAGGACCAAGCCATAGGTTGTCAAATTTTCCGTGCTTGCCCTTTTCTTCCCTTCTTGAGTCCCACTTTAAAACTTTGTCCCCGATCTTGAAATTGCTGGCCTTTGTTCTTCTATCAAATATCTTCTTGATACTATCTTGTTTCAGCAATGCTTTGTTATAAACCTCCTCTCTGGTTTGTTGAAGATAAATGGTCTGATTTATTCTTCTGATTATGTCATTTTCTTCAGTCTACAACTCTTGAAGTATCTTCATAACTGGTACACCAAGGCTGTTAGGAAAAATTGCATCTGTACCATACACAAGCTAGAAGGGTGACATACCAATGGATTTCTTCAAAGTTAATCTGTCAGCCCAAAGTGCATGGATCAGCTTTGTGTGCCAAGACTTCTTATTGTCTTCCAACAGTTTCTTGAGTATGTTCACTAGGCTTTTGTTGGATGATTCTGCAAGTCCATTACCTTGAGGGTAATAGGCTGTGGAGTGTCCCAATGTTATCTGATACTTGTGACAGAACTCAACCATTTTCTTTGATCCAAATGATGATGCATTATCTATGATGATCTTGATAGGACAGCCAAATCTGGAGAGGATGTTAGTCTCCATGAATTTTATGATAACTGAGTCATTGGCCTGCCTACAAGGAATGGCTTCTATCCACTTAGTGAAGTAGTCGGTGGCAGTGAGAATCCATCTATGCTGGGCAGAAGATGGTGGATGGATTTCTCCTATGAAGTCAAGCCCCCATTGTTGAAAAGGGGCTTCAACAGTGATTGGATGCAGAGGCAGGGGTAGTAATTTTATCTTGCCTTCAAATAACTGGCATTTATGACAAGTGTTGTTCATCTTATGAACATCAAGAAAAAGAGTGGGCCAATAGAAACCAACCCTCAAAATTTTGTTGGCTGTTGACTTCCAATACAAATGGCCTCCACACTCTCCTTCATGGAATTCCTGCTTAATCTTTTCTGCATCAAACTCAGGCAAACATTTAAGCAATACACCACTTGCATTTTTGCAATAAAGACATTTATCAATAATGCAATAGTTTACAGTTTTTAACTTTAGGAATCTTGCCTTTGTTTTTGATAAACCAGGAGGTGTATTCAGATTAAGCAAAACATAAATAATATCAGTATACCAAGGGGAATTCAGAAAATGGTCTTCAACAATGGAAGTCGAGAATTCTTCTTGGTTATCCAAAGCATTAATCATGTTAATATCAAGAACCTCACAATTTGATTCAGCCATCAATCTAGCTAAACCTTGGCCTTTGATGAGCTTAGTGGGTTTAATCTCTAAATCATATTCAAGAATAGCAGCGATCCACTTACCTCTCTTACCATCTGGATCCTGCGTTAGAATGTCTTTAACAACTGAATTTGGAACAAAGGAAATAATGTGTGAGTGCAGGATGTATACTCTGAAGTCTTTCAATGCTTTAACCAAAGCAAAAGCCTGCTTCTCCATAATGTTATACTTCAAAGGAGCATCCCTTAACACCTTGCTAAAGAATGCAATAGGCTGCTCTTGTCCTTGTGGGTTTTTCTGTAAAAGGACAGCAGCTATGGTATGTTTTGATGTGAATGAGAAGATATAAAAATCCTTTGAAAAATCAGGACTTATGAGAACCGGTGCTTTGGTTAACGCTTGTTTCACCAGCTCAAAGGATGTCTTTGCTTCCAAGGTCCATTTTATCCCTTGCTCCTTCTTCAACATGTTTGTGATATTCCTAAGGAGCTCAGCCAAGTTAGGGATGAACCTTCTCAAAAAGTTGATCTTTCCAATGAAATATTGCAACTCTTTGATGTTTCGAGGATGAGAGATTTGCAAAATGGCCTCAATCCTCTTCGGATCTATCTTTATACCCTCTTCTGAAATGATATGCCCGAGAAGTTTACCTTCTTGGAGACCAAATAAAGTCTTCTTAGGGTTCAAAGATATCCCAAACTTTCTGCACTTCTCGAAAACTTTCCTCAAATGCCCTAAGTGTTCTTCATCTGTTTTTGAAAACACAGTGACATCATCAAGATAGATAATAATGAAAAAGCCCAATTCTTCCGAGAATGCTATGTCCATGGCTCTCTGAAAGGTTGCTCCAGCATTCATTAGACCAAAAGGCATTTTCACATACATGAAAGTACCCCATGGTGTAGTAAAAGTTGTCTTTAATTGATCATCAGGGTGGACTAAGACTTGATTATACCCTGAATAGCCATCTAGCAAAGAAATTCTTTTAGACCCCACCACCCTTTGTAAAATATGATCCATCTTGGGCAAAGGGTAGTTGTCTTTTAATGAGGTTTTGTTTAAATTTCTGAAGTCTATACAAAGCCTGATTTCTCCCGTCTTTTTCCTAACAGACACCAGATTAGACACCCGCACCAACATTTGTTCTGGTGCATGACCCATCAAAATACATAGTCCAGAGAGGAACATTTTCAGTTTGGTGAATGGCCTTTGTATGATTTGATTCCTCAAGTTTTTCGTCGAGTTGAGGGTTGCCCTCTTGACTGTTAAGCTTTAAGTTTAATGGATTGATGACTTGCAGTTCAAGACCTGTGTTTGGTTGGCTAGGATTTTCAGATACAGTAGGTTGTTTCGGCCGTTCAGCGTTGTGTTTCTCTTTCTCCGTTTCAGCCATTAATTCTATTGAAATGCTTTGTCCTGTAAGTGTTTCATCATTAAACATGATAAAAGAATCAAGGCTCCTACTAACAGCATACAGAGGAGATTTTTGAGGCCGGTCTTGACTTGTCACTGTGTATTGCATGTGTGACTCCCTGTAAAGTCTTCTAGCCTGATTAAAAACGGGGATAGTCGCATAGGTCATGTCCATTTTCATAGTCCCTTGTAACTTAGCCCCCCAAGATCTTGATAAAAGCATTCCATACTTTGGGGGTACATCAGCCACAACAACATCCATGACTAAACATTTGGCTGGAATATGGGCTAAGTTAACACAGAGATCTTTTATCAATCCTAGACATTTAACTTTGCTTCAGTCAAAGGAGTACAAGTCTTTGTAAGGTCTGGTAATTTCAAGACCCAGGCTTTCCATTACAGCTTTTGGCATTAAATTATGGGAAGCGCCCGAGTCATGCATAGCATTGTGCAGAATTTTGTCGTGAATGTTTAAGCTTACGTAAAAGGGAGGGACAGGACCCTCTTGGAATTTACCTTAAATCTTTGGACCAAAGATCAGCTCTGGTTGGTCATCATTAATATTGAGTGTATCCTCATTTTCTTCTAGGTTCAAAGCCTTCAAAATTTTGGACCTATATACATGTTGGGCAGCTAACTCAGTCAAAGGAACAGAAATTTTGATCTTTGAGATTTCCTGTTCCAGGCTGAAAAGGTTTTGATTCTTTAAAACATTGATTTCAGCCTTGTTTACTGCCATTTTATCAGCAATAACAGCTTGCTGATTTGTTTTATCTATGGTTGAAACAGTTGTTTTACCAGGAGTACTAGCCGGGGTGTTAGTACTGCTAATGTTTGCACTCTGTTTTTCAATATTTTGATTGTCTTTCTCTTTACCACTACCAGAATTAACAGCCACTGTTTTGTCTTTTTGTTTGATTGTTTTAGACTTGGTTGCAGTGCTGTTTTGAGAAGGCTTGTCAGGGGTTTTATGGTTGGGGATCTTTTGATTAGATTTTCTTCTGAGTTCATATTCCTTTGAAGGCTCTATGACAGCGTTTTCCATGTTTTGATAACAATTTTCATTATCATCTCTTTTTTCATCATAAGGTGTATAAAGACCTTTTTTCCTATCATAATGAACCTCGAAGCTATCATCATCTACCCCAAATAAGTTTATATCATTATCCTCTGTTATTTCATCTACTTCCTCAACCTCACTCAAATAGTTTTGATGAAAGGGAGGAGTGATTTGCTGATCATCTTCCCTAGTTCTGTTTAAAGGTTGGTTTCTTCTAATATTCTGATTCTGGTTTTGGTTTCTGTTTTGAGGAGGGTTTTGATTTAGACTTGCTTGCACTCTCTCTATAATGCTCATTTTCTTCATCATTTCTTCCATCATTCTCTCCATTTTCGAGCTCGAAGTAGTGGGGGTAGATTCCTCTCTGAAAGATACTCTCTTTTCAGCTTTCATTCTTGCTCTCTTCTCCATAAGGTTAACTTCTACAGAAAGAGCACCTCTTTGCATATCTTCAAGGGTTGCAAAAACTCTTTCTCTGAGTGAATAGGTCATGTCAGGATCAAACCCTTCAGGAAATTTTTTTAAAGCTGAGCCCTGAGGAGGTTTTAGTTCAGGGGAAAGTGCATTATACACACTGTTAAATCTAGTACAATAAGCTTGTACACTTTCCCCAGGGTTCCTGTGGAGATTGTTATAGTCGGCAAGGACTTGGAGAGGGTTCTTCCTCACTTCCCATTTATTTAAGAATGTTTGATGGAAGCCTTGGAGATCATTAATACTATGAGGGGCTAAACCTTTAAACCATTTTCTTGCTTCTCCCCCTAAACTTTGAGCAAATAGTCTAAGCTTGACAGAATCATCATCAATTTCATTTCTGTCAAAGTAGTCGTTCATCTTGTCCACATGTTGAGATGCTGTGATAGTATTGCTAGCATCATATAATGGAATTTTGGACTGATAGTCCTGTGGAAGATTGACCAGTGGTACAGGAAGGACTAAGGGAGCATACCATGCTGCCATGATATGTGGCGGATTTACAAGATGAGGTGTAGGTTGAAGTGGAGTGGTTTGAACAAAGGATGAAGGATGAACAGAAGTGGATGGGACAGCAGAAGATTGCTGAGATGATCTTGGATGGGAGACACCTAGATTATGTAGACAATGTAAATCAGGAGGTGTTGATTCTCTATGCCCAAGGGGCTCACTTGTTTCGGGAGATGAAAGTGAAGGCTCAGAAGCTAGCTTTTCTAAATCGCCAAATGACCTAGTCCTGAATGGGTTTAATAAGTCAGTTTGTGATTTCTGAAGAGCTGAAAGATTTTCAGGGACTGAATTAGCTCTTAGGGATGATCTGAAAACGGTTGAAGATTATATCCTAGGAGACTTCCTAAGGATTGCTTCAGGGTTATCAACTATTTCAGGTGGATCAGGGTCAGGGTGGGCTCTAGTATGAATCTTTCTAGGAGCCACTATGCTAAGTTTTTAGACCCAAAAAAAAAATAAGAAAAGTTCAACCAGATATGGAAATATTTGAAAGGCCAACTAATCTGTTGTCTCAATTCTCCTCCTACAGCCCTTTAACTAAGTTCGAAGGATATAACAATAATAAGGGTTCTTTCCAGTGGAGTCTTAAGGTCTGTTCAGGATTGTGGAGCCGCCAGGTGGAAATTCTAGAGTGTTTTCAAAGAGGTACATTGTCCACCACAGTGTTTGTGAAATATTCCTTTTCAAGGATATCTCAAAACACAACAAACTCTAACCAGAGATTGACTGAGAGGGCATTCACCAGATATGTCACCTCTAAAAGAGGATGAGATCTAGAGGCTACCTGGCCCTTTCCAGGCTCTGTCTTAAGAGTATAGAGTAAAACACATCAAAAGTATAAACAAGATATCAAAAACTAGTGTTTTACTACCAATCTGAAATGTTTTTGGTATTTTTCTGAGTTGTTTTTATTTGTGGTTTCTAAGAATGTCCTAACTTTTCTTCAAAACTTAGCTACGGTTATGAGACAAAGACAGTCTACTCTTATGACTAAGCTAGCTGATTTTCCAAGGTTAGATAAAACTTAAGAGAATCCTAGGGCTGGCCTGGTTTGTCACTGATTCAAACAAGTTTCATCATGATTACCATTTCTTGGTAGTGCTTGAAAGGCTGCTTTTTACTCTCAAGGTCTTATGAAGTTTCTGGGTAAGGATTCCCCAGTGGAGTCGCCAGAAATGTTAGGTCTCTGTAATAAGCAAGATTGGCAAAGTCCGATCACAGAGTTAACATCATTTCAACCAACTTTGGGATTCTAGGATCTAGCCCTCCTGAATTCGGAGAGGGATCTCTCCAATATGTACAAAGATGGATATTGTCTTTGAAGTTTAGAGTAATGATATTAGGCTAGTTATGAGGTTCAAGGATTTGTTTGGTTTTTTCGGATGGTTGAACATAGTTTCTTTCTGAGGCGGAAAGATCTATATGCAAACAGGTTCAAAGGTGAGATGTTGCAAGCAAAAGAGTAAGCTTTGATCAAGAAGAAAGATGATGGCAAGTTTCAGTCCATTGGGCTATGGAGTCATAAGAGGATTTAATTTAAACATTCAGGTTCAAGAGTGATCTATGGGGCAAGTCATCTATGCCTAAGGATCTCTTAAAGTTTGATTTATGGAATGGAGTGATACAATAAGAAAAGGGAAATGACAGATGCAGAACAAAGAGCAGCCCAGGATCTGGTAAGTACTTTGAAACTAGCCAGCCTTTGACCAGGCACTTAAGAGAAACATAGAAGCAAACTAGGATCTGGTAAGTGCTTTGAAACTATCCAGCCTTTGATACACTTCTAATATAATACATATAAAAACAAAGGGAAACACAAAGATAACACAGAGTGGTCTAAGATCTGATAAGTACTTCGATACTAGTCAGCTTTTAACACATCCTAAGGGAAACAATCAAATAGTTGGGAAAATAAGAAAGGGACTCAGGGCTAACCTTGATTTGCTCAGTTCATCCTCACACAACATATATTAAAAGTAACATTTAAAAATAACATTCAGCTTAAGACAAAAAGATAAGGGAACGCCAGCATCCCTGTACTCAAACTAAATTTAATCATTTTCAAATAACACAGTTGAAAGAAAACATTGAAATAAAGATTTCTCAGCCAGAGAAGGTTACTGATATACAGTAGGTTCTAACCCTGTTTAAACTGTTCTTTATAGTGGAAAATGAAACAAATTGAAAACAGAAACAAAATACCAGTTACAGTGAGAATAACATCACCAACAGCATAGACCAGGATCCCATGAATCAGCTTGTATTGATGCTTCAAACCAGTTACAATCTTCAGATCCAATGTTTTAATCCATCTCTCTTCACAACCTAACCTATCTGTTATAAGCAGAGCTCCAAGAGCTAATGGAATCCTATCTACAATCAAGAGTCTTCAGCTCAGTTACAATTACAATGCTTCAGTAATTACATTAACAACCAAACAATCCAAC
>CM076579.1:206069805-206237145 GCA_034641835.2 Pinus albicaulis | reverse complement strand
ACAACCCTCCAACTATACTTGGACTACCATAAATCTGCCCAACCACAGTCAATTCTTTTTACTGATCTAGGGCCCACAATATTGTCTTCATCTAAGGCTCTTCAAATCTGTCACCTAACAATGGTTTGAGTCCTCTCAAGATCATTATTCTTGTGTATCGACAATTTGATCTTTATTGTCCAGTCTATGAACAAATATGAACTACTCCTCTTATCATGCTTCTAACATTCTGTAGATGACTGAACTAGGGTTACAAATCAGCCATTAACAGTCCATTTACTAATTTTTTATAGGTTTCTTCAGATATTTGTTTAAAACTCTATGGAAATTCCATCAAAATCAACTCCTCTGCATGTCAATCCATTCTTCATATGGCACATTTCTTCTGCATGCGCAATCTTTTGCTCAGGTTCCACCCTCCTTTAGATCTATTATCTCCACACATACTGAATCTGCAAACCATCTTCCAGATCTGCGGTCTTTATTGCAGAAATAAACCTCGCTCTAAAGGGTCACAACCTGTCTTCTTCTACTACAGAACATACGATCTTAAAGACACTTTATAGACTAAACATGCTAGAAATTATTCATTCTTCTGTGTACTTCTAATTGCTGTAGAACAAACCCTATCAACACATAGAAAAAACATGACTTTTGCCTCCATAAGGGACTCGACCTAGCTCATATGGATCCATAGATTCTGGGCATTTCTTTGATAGAATCTTGACATGAACTTCAGATCTCAATGTCGACCCTCAAACTAGGGTTAAATCGATCAATATTGTGCCTGCGTCGACTTCTGTTATGGCTCTAAATTACAGTGCAAGCCCTCCTCCATTTATGTTGTTCTTTATCACAGACCTTGCCACCTACTAACCACCACAAGGCCATATGGTATCAACCCTCTCTTTTATTTCATGTAGAAAATCTAACCAATGGGATTCAATCTAATCTTGTAATGTACTAAAACAAGATACTAAATCCTTCCTACAATTTGTGGAAACAAAACACGATTGCACAATCACATATAAGTAAGAGAAACAAGTTATCAATCGCACAACACTAAATGTATCTGGGGAAGCAACTGCTCAAAACCCTCTATCTCTATTTTGTATTAAGTCGAGGAATCATGAAACAATACAATGCTTAATCTCTCTTGATATTCTCCAGCACTCTGCCAATTGTCTCCTATTGATCTAGGAAAAATCGGTCTAATACTTAGTCAATTCTCAGCCTACCTTGCTCATGCAATTCCTATGGAATTATCTCCATATTAGTTAGGAAAATCGACCTTCCTTGATTGTGCAATCCATCATGGCATCCCAATGACTTTATAATTGCACATGGGAAATTTTCTATAAATACAACTAATAGTTATGTTCCTCTTAATTGTGTTACAATAAGGATGAAGGGTCTTTTTATTATTATTTAAAAATAAGATAAAACCCTAAACAACCAAAACCCTAACCTGAGGAGATGTAACACCAAGAGTTTATGGGCCCCGTTGGGGTTAGTTAGGCAACCAAATTTTCTGGGTCGTAACTTGGTCATTTGATCTTCGTTTGACGCACATGATACCTCGTTAGAAAGATCTCTCCGAGGACTACAACTACTAATGCAATTTCTAAGAAATCACCAAACCTTTCATGCCCAAAAAACGTCATTTGGGGCCTCAAAATAGCTCCGGAAGTTCAGGACCCGAAAAACTGACAAAAATAGTAAATTGTGCTATAATTAAGGAAACTGGAAAATTGAAAGAGACAATGGCGAGGGCCCAAGTGGAATAGGCGGGTGGCCACCAATATCCACCTCGATCACCTTAAATTGAATTTACTGAGCTAACTCAATCATCATGACTTAGTTAACTGACACAAGTTGTTATGAGACAAAATTACAATTTATTGTCCAATTTATTTAAGTGAAAAATAAATTAGACGCCTCACATTCCTCACTCCTAGTACATCAAAATTCCTCACCAGTGTGGGTGCATTTTTTTTTGTCCTTTCTAGTTGCCAATTTCACTGTTTCTTGTTGCAAATTTCAACACTCCCTCTCAACAAGAAAGGAATTCAATATATCCCCATCTGGTACATTTGGAATGTTCTGCATGCTACACTTCTCTAGTGTTGTTTGCACCTGAAAATCTTGAAACTAAATAGCCTCCGAACAACTTACTCAGTATAATGCATCTGTCATCAGAGTCTTCTGACTGCTGCTAGCTATTGCACCTATCTAGTACTGGATTCTCTGCGCTGCTGCTGACATCTGCATCCGTGCCCTTTGAACTATTTATAATTCTGATTTGTGATCCAGTATTTGACATCTGTCACTCTGATTTTTGTCTTGCTGACATCTGACTACATCAATCTAATTGATCCTTCCTACTACTATTGTACTATGGGCTCCTCGTAGCGACGTTCAATCCATGAGACACGCCATCTCAATGGACCTTGCCCAAATTTCTTATCTTAGGATTATGTCTACACATCACCCCACCTTACACCTCGAGGTATGGCTGCTCCCTCTTCCCATCTGGCTCGAAATTTCCCCCTCATGGAGGTCTCTGCTTGAGTGGACGCTTCCACTCAGTCTCCTCACTATCTGCTTCTCCAATTGTGGCATTTCTCACAACCTTCTGAGCTGCTTATCATGAGGATGTAGCCAGAAGTACATCTATCCTTCCATTACCAAGTCTCAAATTACTTTCTCCTCAAAGCTTTGCATACATACAGTACCTCAATTACATGACTGTACCCAAGTGCAATTATCATAAACTATACAAAAGTTTCTAAAAAATAGTTGATTTTAATCGATGATATCTCCCTCATTAGGCTCCTATTTGATCGATTTTTTTTTCCCATTGGGTGAATTTTAAAGAGAATCAAATATCTTATTTGTTTTTAAAGAAATTTAAAATATTAAAATATTCTACCAAACTAATAGCCCAAAAAATCCACCTTTCTGATACCATGTAGAAAATCTAACCAACGAGATTCAATCTAATTTTGTAATCTACTAAAACAAGATATTGAATCCTTCCTACAATTTGCGGAAGAAAAACACAATCGCACAATCACATATAAGTAAGAGAAATAAATTATCAATCGCACAACAACATGATGTATTTGGGGAAAGAAACTGCTCAAAACCACTCTATCTCTATTGTGCATTAAGTCAAGGAATCATGAAACAATACATTAATGCTTAATCTCTCATGAGATTCTCCAACACTATGTCAATTGTCTCCCAGTCTGAAAAACTCAGTCCTGAACTAACATGCAATTCTCATGCCTTGACCTACCTTGCTCATGCAATTCCTAGGAAATTAACTCCTTATTAATTAGGAAAATCAGTCTTCCTTGATTGCGCAATCCATCATGGCATCTCAATGACTTTATAATTGCACATGGGAAATTTTCTCTGAATACCAAAGTAGAATAGTTATGTTTTCATCCCTTTAACCTCGTCTCAACTGGTTTATTTCTCAAAGAAATGAGCATGCATACAGCATGTACCTATGCAATTAGTTATATGATTGATCACTCATTGAATTAATCTAATTAATTCTTTGGACCTCTGTCTCTGATTAGGCAGTTAGCCCAGTTTTTAACTCATTTAATCCAAGTTAATTACACTTGCACCCCACTAATGCATCAACTTCCTGGACCAATAGATCTACTCTGTCCCAGACCCTCAAGAACTTGAATTTCTTGAGCTAACTCGGTCATCATGACTTAATTAACTGACACAAGTTGTTATGAGATGAAATTACAATTTATTGTCCAATTTATTTAAGGGAAAAATAAATTAGACGCCCCACATTCCTCACTCCTGGTGCATCAAAATTCCTCACCAATGTGGGTGCATTTTTTTTTTGTCCTTTCTGGTTTCCAATCTCACTGTTTCTTGTTGCAAATTTCAACATTTCAGAATTTGATGCGGCCTTCACACAAAGACACCATTGAAATCACATGCCCAGATTCTCATGAGAAACCTCTCTTAAGCTCGATATGCCAGAAGAGAACCAAAAATATGCCATCCTACTTCCTAGCGCAAACCAACCCTTAAGGTATGCAACATTCTTCTGAACCCTCACATGATGATATTGCTCTTGGAGGATGATCATGATCTCCCTTTAGCAACCCTTACTCAGCCCTCGTGCTCGACCTACTTTAGGACTACATCTCTCTTCACCCCCTTGATGTGCCAGATAGTGGGAATACATGTCAAACATGCTAAGATGAAGTGATAGACATGCACCAGGGTGTTCAATGTGTGTCAGAGATTTATGAGACAACAAAGGGAGAAAAAAAGTTAAAACTATGATGAACACCTAAGAGGGTTAACAAGTCCATCCGTTTACCTTTTCCAGAAGGCCTGCTGGGCACCTGAAAATAGGTGCAAGTGCAAAGTCTTAAGTGCATTCTAAGTGCAGTATTCCTTTGTTCCTCATCTACTTTCAACAAATTGATAATGCAAATAAAATTTAATATTCAAGCATGCCAATCATACCAGGCATCAACCTATTCACATTTTTACTACAGACTTTCCAAACGCCAACATGTGCCAAAGCATGTGAGGACTGGGCTGTTATACATGTTATGAAGTCGGAAGAGAATGTTGAAATTTCTGGAGTGTGTTGAAGAGTGTTGGGATTCTTGCAGACCTTAACATTAAGGGAGCACTAGGTAAAAATTCATGGAAGCTAATGAATATGAGGAACGTGTGCGAGAGACTAGTGTTAATGAGTGTTAGTTGTCATGCCAAGGAGGGAGTGACAAGGTATGCTAAGAATTGGTAAGGCATGCTAGGGAATATCAAGGCATGTCAATAATTCCCAAAGTGTGCATGGGAGTTCCAGGGTGTGCTAATTATATCATGTGCCAATTAATAGTGCCAATATATGCCAATACATGCTAGGTGCTAAGGATATTGTGTCACAGGGTGCCAGGGTATGTCAATAATCAAAGGCAAAAGGAAGAACCAATAAGAGGGTTAATAAGTCAGGACTTTATCTTTTTGAAAAGGGGCATGATAGGCACACTAATAATAGGTCCCAATACATGCCAAGTGGCATTGTGTGCCAAGTGCTAATGTATGTCAATGCATTCAACCAAGGTGTTCCAGGGCATGCTAGGGACTATATGCAGCATGCCAACACATGCTAGGAGAGTTTCATGTTGTGCTAGCGCATGCCACCATGTGCTTGGGCGTCAGTGTCATCACAAGATGTTGTAGGTACAAAGATGTTCAGTGTGTGCAAGCATGCAATTTGACATGCCCAGTTGTGAGATCTTTAGGTCTATTTCATTAATAAGTAGCTTTGATTATATTAAATAATAACACCACCTGATACTGGAACTTATCAAAATTTGCTCCTTCATCAATAATATATATGAATCATGTGTTGACTCATAGGACATCTCTATTCGACTAGTCATTACTTGAGGGAAATGACAAACACTAATTACTTCTAAAAAAATTGACTGACCCTAAGCACTATGGCCTTGGACATATTATAAAAAATACTCCACAATAATGGTATTAAATTGTTAACTTTTGACAAAAAATATATTAACAGGCACATAACATCATCAAAAACTCATTGGAATGATCAATGATGATGGGCGTTTTTTGACCGTCACCAAAAGTAACAAAAAGAGCATTGGTGAGGGTCATTAAAAGTTAGTCACTAGAAGTGTCACCAAAGAGAGAATTAGTGATGGGCCTTTAACGACCCTCACCAAAAGTGTCATTGAAAATGTCTTTGGTGACGGACCATAAAGGACCATCACTATATACACTTACAATGACGGTTTTTTAATTATCAATGATGACGGACATTTTTTGACCGTCACCAAAAGTAACAAAAAGAGCATTGGTGAGGGTCATTAAAAGTTCGTCACTAGAAGTGTCACCAAAGAGAGAATTAGTGATGGGCCTTTAATGACCCTCACCAAAAGTGTCATTGAAAATGTCTTTGGTGACAGACCATAAAGGACCATCCTTTATGCTCACACTACGATGACGGTTTTTAGGACCACTCTTACCATATGCCTTGGTGACGGACCTTAAAGGTCGATCTGACAGCCCTCACGATGTGCTTTTCTTGTAGTGGCGGGCCATATGGGTGTGGAGAAGCTGCAGGCAAATTTGTCGCGGAGAGGGGTTTTCTCAATTTGGGGGATTGACCACAATGGTACTTTTCACACAGTCTCAAAGTACTCATCTATTGAATCCATCCTTATCTCAACGCAGATGGGATGGAGATACACATCAAATGGATGTAAATACAATATTTCGATGGATTGGGTGGAGGAAGATGTACATTGAGATATTGGAAGACTTTGTCTATGGAAGCAGAATCTGCTAGGTGTAGACTTCGAGAGAGAGCATTGTATGGGTTGAAGTAAGCACCTCGTGCTTGGTACACCAAGATCGACAACTAATTCACCAAGTTGGGCTTCACCAAGAGTGAAGCAGATGTGAACCTATATCATATTGTGGTTGATGGTAAGCTTTTGATTATTGTACTTTATATCGATGATACTGACACATGATGAGCAACTCATAAAGTCTTGTAAATAGGATCTTGCAAAATAATTTGAGATGAAGGACATGGGGCTCTTGCACTATTTCCTAGGATTGGAAATATAGAAAAGAGATGGGGAACTATTTGTATCTCACGGCAAGCATGCCAACGAGATCCTTAGGAAGTTTCACATGGAGGGAAATAAACCTATGGAGACTCCTCTAGTAAGAAACTGGAGGAAGGAGGATGCTACTTCAGGCAAAGTAGTGGATGCTATTGTTTATAGGCAGCTTGTGGGTTCACTCAGGTATTTGGTGAAAACACGACCTGATATATGTTATGCGGTTAACCAACTTATTCAAGTTATGGTTAAGCCTACCAAGCTCTTTTGGAAGTCATGCAAGCATGTTTTGAGATATCTCAGAGGCACTACAGAGTATGGATTATGGTACATACAGACAAGGGGAGTGAACCCTCAAAGCTTCACTGATGCAGATTGGGCAGGGATTCCATCCGACATGAAGAGCACATCAGGGGGCCTATTTAGCATAAGATCAACATCAGTTTCCTGGTACAGCAGGAAACAAAGATTAGTTGCACTCAGTTCAGCAGAATCAGATTACATGGTGGCCAGTCAGGCATCATGTGAGGCCATATGGATGAGGAAGATACTTGTTGGTTTGTTTGGTCGATAGATGGATCCGATGCTGATACATTGTGATAACTAGAGTTGCATCAAAATCTCGGTTAATCCAATTTTTCATGACAGGTCCAATAATATTGATATCAGGTATCACCATCTCAGAGATTGTGTGTAAAGACATATTACGTCATTAGAGTACATCCCCATGGAGGAGCAGGATGCATAAATCTTGATGAAGGTACTAGAAAGAAGAAAATTCGAGTTCCACAGAGATAGGATCAGGGTAGCAGATAATCCCTTTCTTGTTGAGAGGGAGTGTTGAAATGGCACCCAAGGGGGCTTCTGATTTAATTTTCCCTTGATTAAATTAGAAGTAAATTGTAATTCCACATCACATGACAACTTGCAAGTGTTAATCGAGTCAGGAAGACTTAGTTAGCTCAGTCAATTCGAGTTGAGGGTCAAACTAGAGGCATATAGAGTCCACTCTAAGTTTTAGGGGTCTAGTTGTAGTTATTTGTGAGTTGTAATTAGTTAACTCAACTAATTGAGTTAAAATAAGTTTAACCAGTTCTAATTGAGATATGAGATAGTGATAGGTCAGTGAATTAAATCTGATTTAATTCACAAGTAGTGGTAATTCATTTAATTGATAATTCACTATAAATAGTTGTTGCATGTCAGTTATAAGGAAGGCCCATTTGAGTTTGAGGTTAAAGGGAAGATAATTATTAGTTGTATAATTAAAAAATTGTACAGGTCATGCATGAGGTGATCAAGATGCCTTGAAGGATTGCGCAACCAATTCTTAGGAAGTTCCTTATTTCCTTATTAATAGGGACAAATTTCCTCGAGGAATGCGTAACCAAGGATGGTCAGATAGAGGCTGAGAATTGGTTAAGTATTGGACCGATTTTTCCTAGATTAGAGTGAGACAATCAACAAAGTGCAGAGGTTTCTCAAGAAGGGAAATACCATTGTTTTGTTTCATGTTATTGAATTTATGCAAGATATCGATAATAGGGTTTTGAGCAGTTGCTTTCCCCAGATAGATCTTGTGTTCTGCGATTGGTAATTTCTTTCTCTTGCTTGTTTGTGATTATGCGATTAAATTTGGTTTCCGTAAATTTGTAGAAGTGATCCAATATTTTGTTTTAATAAATTACAAGATCATATTGAATCCATTGGTATAATTTCTACAAGTGAGGGACTTGAATGTTTATGAGGTCTTGGAATAATGGCGTATTATCTGCAATATGGTCCAATGTGTTTGAAATCATCGTCATTTCATTAATTGTGCTTGCATCATTGTCGACCATATTTGTCATCCCTTGTTCTTATCAAAAGCATTTGTTGAGGCTTTCTTGCTTCTTTTTCTTGCCTTGTTAATTGTTTTTTATGGTCCTTCTCTTGCCTTACTTTCTCTCTTTCAATCCTATCTTGTAACAACCCTGGTCAAAAATCCATGTAATAAAGTTGATAAAGGAAAAATAAGACCATGGCCATGTGACACATATTCCAAGCTGAATGTTGGGAAAAAAATCCTAGTGAGGGTGTTCATTTGGTTTATTTTGGCTAAATGAAATTGGCAAAGGCAATATCAAATACATTGAGAAGGCAAGAGGCATTAGTTGGCATTTTATTTATGAAAATAATGGAAAATAGGAGAAAAGGAAGGTGAAAGGTCACATGTTGCATGTGAGGAGGAAAATGAAGGAAAATAATGGAAATTTGAATAAATTAGAGGCCTCAATGATAAAAAAGGCTTATGAGGATCAGTTCATAGCTTTTTGTCAGTTTTAGCTTGGAGTTCTCTCTATTCTCTCTCTCATACTCTTGTACACTTAGATTTTTCTTGGAGCACTCTAGCATTGGATCAAGGAAATCAAAGGAAGGAAAAAGAAGGCTAAGGGGAACAAAGATCAAGCAAGGAAGAGTTGGATCAAGCGAATACAATGAGATTAATTGAAGGTATTGATTTGCATGTGTGATTTACTTATTAGATTTGACATGCATGGTACATGCATGTGTGTATTTGGTTCTCTTGTTGTCATTGGCATGAGTATTGATAGGTGTGACACCAGATTTCAACCTTTCCTTTCCATTTCCGGATAGCCATGGTGTGATGGGGTTCTCTTACTTGGTTGAGTTGGATTTCCAGATTTTTTCGAAACTGAGTGGGGTGGTCTTAGGAAAAATCACAAGGCCTAGGAATCCCTTGACTGGAAATGGCTAGATACACAGTAAATCATGGTTGTGAACGCCTCGTTGGGCCTAGGAATTCCTTAACTGGTAATGACAGGATACATGGTAAAGCCTAGAGTTGAATACCCTCGTTGGGCCTAAGAATCCCTTGACTAGTAATGACAGGATGCACGGTAAAGCCTAGCGGTGTATGCTCTCGTTAGGCCTAGGAATCCCTTAATCGGTTATGGCGGGATACACGGTAAAGCCTAGAGAGTAGAGACAGAAAAAATTCCTCACAATTTTGGTGGAGATATCCGAAGGCATCCATGCTTGTTTAGGGCTTAGTGATCCCTTGACTGGTATATGGTGGGATTGTAGTAAAGCATGTATTGTAAGTTTGTTGTTTGGGCCTAGGAATCCCTTGGTGGATTGCGGTAAAGCTTGAGGAAGCCTTGATTGGTTTTTTTGTGAGTCCCACATTCATGCTTGGAATATGGCACAGGGGTGATTGGCTAAAATAAATATTTGGTTCAACCCAATCTATGGTCGAGTGGTACGTGGAAGTCCCTAACCTGGTTGTAGTTTGCATATATTAATAAGAGCTCTTTTCCTCTTGTGTATTATGGGTAAATGTGCTTGTTATTATGTGATCTTAATGGTTGTTCTATCATTTTTATTATGTTGGTTATAAGCACGGTTTGATGACAGATCTTAGTCATGGCTCTCATTATGTTTTGTTTAATACACGAATGAAAAATGAATGTATGACCTAATAGATGGTAATGAAACGATCATGAGAAGGCATCAAACATTCTTTACAAATCTTATGTGAGGTCCTTGTTCGTGTTTTGTAATAGAGGCATTGCCATCATGTTATTTATCATTTCTAGAATTTTCATGAAGTTTTGGGCAAAGGCCTAAGTTATGGCCCTGAAAAAGTGGCTAAGAATTCAGGGTCGCTAGCATAGAACTTCCTGGAAAGTTATGCAGTCGCATGGATGCAGGGTTTTGCATGCGACTGAAGGGATTCAACCACATGTAGGTCTTGTCATCAGTGCAACTGGGGTTGAGGACCTGGAAGGGTTGGTTGGCTCAGGTCCTGTAGCATCTGAGGAAAGTCAAATTGGTCTTGTCTTGTCGGTTCTACTTCCTTAAATGTACTTGGGATGTTGAATCATATCAGAGTAACTCTTCGTCACATGTTTACCTTGGTGGACTGGTTAGATTGGGTAAATGTGGGAGGAGGGTGTTACAAAATGGTATTAGAGCATGGTTCCCTCTTTGGACTAGATGGACAAAGTGTGTTTGTCATGCATACATTTCAGTTGCATATGTGTTCATATACTTGTGATCTAAGTGTTTGTCATGTGTGCATGGCGGTAGTCACTGTTGCAGTTGGTTGTCCTTTATAAGTTGATGATGTTGTTGTCGAGATGTGTTCATTGTGAGTGCAGGTTGATTGAATATGCATTCGTTGTGTATGTCTGTTGTTTGAGTGGACATATGCATGTTGGGTTATGGTGATGAATGTCAAGCATAAGGTCATGGTATGCTTTTGGTATTGTAATTTGTGATGATTAATATATTGCTATGATTATGATTATACATGTATTTCGTTAATATGGTTGATCTGTAGATGAGATATCCTCCCTTGAACCATATTGAGGTATGTTGATTTGTTTATATTTTGGTTTAGCTGACATGGTATACTTGCAGGAAGAAGATCAAGAATGAATGGAAAGATGGTAGACTACATTTCACGAGATTCTCCCTATGGATTCTATGAGAAACATGGTGATAGGTACTCTCTTGGTATAGAAAACAATTTGAGAAGTTTGAAGGAAGAAATAAGAACTTGTAAGGTAGACAATGACAGGATCATTCAGGCACAGGATAAACAAGTAGAAGTTAATGCAGTAATTCTTTAGAGTCTGTCAAATCTATAGAGGTAGGGACCACTTAGGATCAGTCATGGACAAGAGGAAAAGACTAATGGAACATATGGTAGTTAGTCTCATGGTGGTCACAGATCAGATAAAGATGACACAATCAGATATGGCAGGTTCTTAGGCACACCAGATAGGAGGGGTGATGGACACAGATTATATTCTAGTTTTGGTTCTGACATGTATCATGATCATCATCGTTATGATCCTTACAGAAGGAGTGACAAGGGATATTTTCCAGATGAGTTCAAGAAATCCAAGTCATCTACATTTGATGGAGATTTGAAGAAGTCGGAAGATGTAGAGGCATGGTTACTTGGGAGGAATAAATTCTTGAGTTGCATGATTATATATAGAAAATGAAGGTCATAATAGTTATATTCAACCTCAAAGGGAAAGCAAACATATGGTGGGAATATGTGAGGTGGGTGAGAGACATCAGGACATAAGAATTGAGTTGGCATGAATTCAAGAGACTTTTCCAGAAGAAGTACTTGTCAAATAGGTACTACGACAGTAAGGCTAAGGAGTTATATGAGCTAAAGATGGGATTAGTTACAAATGAGGAGTACACAATTAATTTCTTGGAGTTATTAAAGTATGTACTATATCTTAAGGATGAGAAATCCAAAGTTCAGAGATTTATCAGTGGATTACCATTGGCATTTAGAGATCAGATTGAAAATGATGAGCCTCGGTCACTTGAAGAATTCATTGGTAATTTGAATCATTTTTATGAGAAACCAAAGTGCAAGAGAAAGTCTCAGCAAGGTTGGAAAGGAAAAGACAAAGCTAAAGGTAAATGGAAGTCGAAAAGAACAAGGCCCCAAGATGAAAGTGAGAAAGAGAATTTTGTTCCTTACAGGAAGTTCAATCAAGTTAGACACGCACATGGGTCACAATGTGGAGGGAAGCAGAATAAAGGTGATGGTATGGGACAATTGTAGTGTTTGATATGTGGCAAGGAGCATCTCAAGAGGGATTTCCCGTCATATCAGGGTGGTAGGCCTCAAATCTATTGTGGACAGGAGGTGCAAATTGTTAGGGACGTTGGGAAGAGCATTCCTCGTATCTATGCAACATTATATAACAGGCAGGTGGATCACCAAGCATCTATTATCGAGATGGATGGTAAGCTTCGTGATTGAGTTGTTTCTATTTTGATTGAACCTGGATCTAATTATAGTTATGTTAACCCTAACTTGGTGGATAAGGGTGGTTTGAATAAAGAATTGCATGCATAATATTGGTTAGTATAGTCGGCTACAGGTACAAAGAATATTGGTTAGTATAGTCGGCTACAGGTAAGAGCTTGTGCATTTGAGTTTAATGGTATGCCTACATCAACACATTTGAATGTGCTTATGTTGGGATCGTATAGTATGCTTTTTGCTAAGGACTGGTTGTGTCTTCATAGGACCAATGTGGATTGTTGTGATAAGGCTATGAATATTTGGATGACAATGGAGAACAAAGAATATTGCAGGGTAAGAAGAAAGCTACATCAGTTAGAATGGTGATAACTATGCAGGCAAAGTGCAGTCATAGGAAAGGGTGTGTGTTATTTTAATTGCATATTTCTAGTGATAAAGGTAAGGATGTTGAGAATGCAGAGGTATTGAGCAGGTAATTGGTTTTACAACAATTTCAGGATGTATTTCCCGCAGATATTTTAGAGTTGTCACCCCATAAGGAAGTGGAATTTTCCTTTGAGTTGGTACCAAGGGCAACCCCAACATCGAAGGCACCATACATGACGAGCACACCAAATTTAGTAGAGTTGAAAGTGTAGTTGAAGGAAATTATTCACAAGGGATATATTAGGCAAAGTTTTTCATCGTGGGGTGCACCAATATTGTTTGTAAAGAAGAAGGATGGTACTATTGGGATATGCATTGATTATAGGTAGTTGAACAAGGTAACAATCAAGAAAATGTACCTATTGTCAAGGATCCATGAATTGTTTGATCAACTTAAGGGAGAAACGATGTTCTTGAAGACTGATTTCAGATGAGGATACCATCAGATACACATTAAATAAGAGGACATCTACAAGATTTCTTTCAGGACTAGGTATGGTCATTATGATTTTGTTGTAGTTCCATTTGGTTTGACTAATGCTCCAACCACTTTAATGTGCCTGATGAATAATGTATTGTGTCCTTATATGGACAATTTTGCTATTGTGTTCGTTGATGATATATTGATATATTCTAAGAGTGAGGAAGAGCATGCCAAAAATTTAATATTAGTATTGGGGTTGCTAAGAGAGCATCAGTTGTATGCCAAGCTTAGAAAATATAGTTTCTTTTAGACACAGGTACATTACTTGGGGCATGTGGTCTCCAAGGAAGGGATAGTAGTGGACCCGGAAAATATAAAATCTATCATGGAATGGGAAACACCTAGGAATATGGATGAGGTAAGGTCATTCATGGGGTTGGAAGGTTACTATAGGAGGTTCATCAGTTATCATAGATTTCCTATCGTATTATATCACTGCAGAGGAAAGGTAAGAAATTTGAATGGACAGAGGAGTGTGCAACAAGTTTTAAGCAGTCGAAACAATTGTTGACAAATGCTCCAATTCTTAAGATCACAGATCCAGATAAAGAATTCGTGGCGTGTACAGATGCTTGCAAGAGAGGACTTGGCAGAGTCCTAATGCAGGAGGGACAGGTAGTGTGCTATGAATCAAGGAAACTGAATGAGCACAAGCATAATTATGTTACATATGATCTTGAGTTGGACGCGATTGTTCATGAATTGAAGATGTGGAGTCACTATCTTCTTGGAAGGAGGTTTATATTGATGAGCGACCACAATGGATTGAGATACTTATTTTATCAATTGAATTTGAATTTTAGGTAAGCTAGATGGTTGGCCACAATTAGTGAGTTTCACTTTGAGATCAGGTGCATTAAGAGAAAGGAGAATAGGGTTGGAGATGCTCTTAGCAGGCGGATACATGTAAATCACATAACAATTATGAGTTCTTATGGGACAGATCTACAGGATCAGATCTTACAGGTAGGACAACAGGATGATAGGTACATGGAGCTTAGGCACAGGTTGCAGCAAGGTACATGTGATCAATATGTGGAATATCGTCTCACAGCAGATGGTTTGATCAGATTTAGGGATAGGATCTATGTACTGGATAACAGTGAGCTCAAGAAGCTTATCTTGAGGGAATTTAATGCTAAGTCATATCTAGGTCATCTGGGATATTAGAAGACACTGATAGTGGTAAATAAGTTCTACCATTGGCCGAATATTAGGAGAGAAGTGGCAGAGTTTGCAATGAGATGCTTGGATTTTCAACAGGTAAAAGTAGAGTGTAAGCATCCAAGTGGATTACTACCACTGATTCTGATTCCATACTGGAAATGGGAAGTCATTTATATGGATTTTATCACAGGTTTGTTGAAGACATCTAGACAACATGATTCCATCGTGGTTGTGGTGTACATGTTGACAAAGGTAGCACACTTCATTCTGGTGAAGTATACATATTCAGCAAGTGATGTGGCACATGTATTCATCGTAGATGTAGTGAGGTTGCATGGTGTACTGAATAAGATTATATCAGACCGAGATGCTAAGTTCACTTATATGCTCTGGAAAGAGTTATTTGCAGGTTTGGGTACAGATTTGGCCTTTAACACAACATATCATCCATAGAAAGATGGAGAGACAGAGAGGGTCAACAGGATTTTAGGACATGTTGAGAATCTGTGTTATGCATTAACAGAGGAAATGGGAAGAGTATCTACCTCTGGTTGAGTTTGCTTAAAATAATAGGTATCATGAACCACTGAGGATGAGTCTATTTGAGGCACTCTATGGTCGGAGTTGTAACACTCCCATCAGTTGGAGTGATCTAGTGAATAGGGTATTTATTGGACCGAACAAGTTGGTAGAGATGGAATAGGAAATGAATGTCATCAAGAAGAATTTAAAGGAAGCACAGGAGAGGCGTGAAAGGTTATTCAGACCAGAACAAGATGTTTAAGGAGTTTCAAGTTGGTGAATAGGTGTACTTGCATATTAAGCCCAAGAAGAGCTTCTCGAGGATTGGATCATGTGCCAAGCTAACACCTCGAAATTGTGGGCCTTTTGAAATCCTAAAGAGGATTGGACCAGTGACCTATTGACTTGCATTGCCTCCGACAGTGAAAGTCCATGATGTTTTCTATGTTTCATTGATTAAAATATATGTGAAAGATGTTAATCATGTTATTGATTGGTTTATATTGCATGTGAAACCAAAATGATAATTCCAACCCGAACCTTAGTTTATTTTTCATAGAAATATGTTCATGCTCCGAAACTAAGCAATCAAGCAGGTTAAAATGTAGTGGAAGCACTTTGTGCTCGATGAAGTTTCATGGGTGATGGTTGATCAGATGCAGGCTATATATCCTTCCTTTTTTTTCGATCAAGGAAAAACAATTTTGGTATGTATATATATGTATATGGATGTAAATATTGCCATGAGTTGTGTTATAAAGCTCCAATAAGCGGTGTGGGTGTCATGTTGGTTTGATTTTCATAAAGTTGTTCATTGTAAGTATTGCAACAAGCTAAGTTATAAATATCCATGGGCAGTATGTTTTTCTTTTGAGTGGTCTTGCTGGTTGTAGGTGTCATTGAACTTCAAGGACGATGTTCCCACAAGAGGGAGGGTTTTGTAACAACCCTGGTAAAAAATCTATGTAATAAAGTTAATAAAGGAAAACTAAGACCATGGTCATGGGACACGTATTCCAAGCTGAATGTTGGGAAAAACATCATAGTGTGGGTGTTCATTTGGTTTATTTTGGATAAAGGAAATTGGAAAAGGAAATGGCAAAGGCATTGAAAAGGCAAGAGGCATTAATTGGCATTTCCTTTATGAAAATAATGGAAATTAGGAAAAAAGGGAGGTGAAAAGTCACACGTTGCATGTGAGGATGAAAATGAAGGAAAATAATGGAAAATTGAAGAAATTAGAGGCATCACCGATAAAAGGGCTTATGAGGATCAATTCATAGATTTTTGTTAGTTTTAGCTTGGATCTCTCTCTCTATTCTCTTTCTCATACTCTTGCACACTTGGAGTTTTCTTGGAGCACTCCAGTATTGGATCAAGGAGTGCAAAGGAAGGACAAAGGAGGCAAAGGGAAACAAAAATCAACCAAGGAAGAGATGGATCAAGTGGCTACAACGCGATTACTTTCATTTATCGATTTGCATGTGTGATTTCCTTACTATATTTGGCATGCGTGGTACATGCATGTGTGTGTTTAGTTCTCTTGTTATCATTGCCATGGGTATTGTCAGGTATGACAATAGATTTCAGCGTTGCCTTGCCATTTCCGATGAGCCATGGTGTGATGGGGTTCTCTTACTTGGTTGAGCTAGATTTTTCAGATGGTTTCAAAACTGAGTGGGGTGGTCTTAGGAAAAATCCTAAGGCCTAGGAATCCCTTGACCGGTATTGAAGGGATACATGGTAAATATTGGTTGTGAACACCTCATTGGGCCTAGGAATCCCTTGACCGGTAATGGAGGGATACATGGTAAATATTAGAGGTGAATACCCTCATTGGGCCTAGGAATCCCTTGACCAGTAATGGAAGGATACATGGTAAATACTAGAGGTGTATACTCTCGTTATGCATAGGAATCTCTTGACCGGTTATGGCCAGATACATGGTAAATCCTAGAGAGTAGAGATGGACAAATTCTTCATGGTTTAGGTGGAGAGATTTAGATTCATCCATGCTTATTTAGGGCTTAGTGATCCCTTGACTAGTATATGGCAGGATTGCGATAAATCCTGTATTGTATGTTTGTTGTTTGGTGTAACAATCCTGGTGAAAAATCCATGTAATAAAAGTTAATAAAGGAAAAATAATAACCATGGTTGATGGGACACTTATTCCAAGTTCAATGTTGGGCAAAACATCCTAGTGAGGGTGTTCATTTGCTTTATTATGGATAAGAAAATTGGCAAAGGCAATGGAAAATGCTTTGGAAAGGAAAAATGCAATTTTTTGGCACATTTATTATTGAAAATAATGGAAAATAGGAGAAAAGGAAAGTGAAAGGTCACAGGTTGCATGTGAGGAAGAAAATGAAGGAAAATAATGGAAAATGAAGAAAATAGAGGCCTAATTGATAAAAAGGTTTCTGAGGATCAGTTGGTATCTTTTGTCAGTTCAATTTTGGAGAGCTCTCATTATTCTCTCTCTCTATCTCTCACTCTTGGGCACTTAGTGTTTTCTTGGAGCACTTTGGCATTGGATCAAAAAAGGAAAATAAGGCAAGAGGAAGGAAGGAGCAAGCAAGGAAGAGCATGATAAAGAAACTACAACAAGATTATTTGAAGGTATCGATTTACATGTGTGATTTCCTTGATAGATTTAGCATGCATGGTATTTCATGTGGTTCTTTGCTATCATGGCATGGGTTTTTCTAGGTGTGACAATGTTTTCAACCTAGCCTTGCCATTTCCAGATAGCCATGGTGTGATGGGGTTCTCATGTTTTGGTTGAGTTGAATTTCCGAATGGATTCAAAGTTGAGTGAGGTGGATCTCTGAATGAAAGAAAACATGGCCTACTAAACCTGAACCGGAATGTGGGTTACAGTAAAGTCGGATAGTGTGTTCCCTCAGTGGGCCTAGGAATCATTGTCGGTGAATGGTGGGATATGTGGTAAAGTCTAGAGGGTGAAGTCTCGATTTAGGGCCTAGTGATATGGTGTGGATTGCGGTAAATCCTGAGAGACTAGGAGATAGGAAAATTCCTCACGATGTAGGTGGAGAAATATGGTGGAATTCATGCTTTCTTTATGGCCTAGCGATTCGGGATGGATTGCGGTAAATCCTGGTTTCTATTGATGAGGGTGAGGTGGTTTAGCCTCGGGATGCCTTGGTTGGTTTTTTGGCTTGACCGTTACCACCCTATGAATTTTTTGACAAGCAAACAGGGGGCTAAAATGTTTTGAGCCTTCAAGGAATGCATTTCCCTCTAAAAAAACATCATCCTTGAAGCCTCCTTAAGCCCTTTTCCTTTGATAAATCCCCACTGTTGTTTCCAGTTATAAAGCCTCTCTGATTGTGAAGAAATGCCCAAAAGGCCTCCTACTTTTTCCCCTTATATCATCCCTTCCAAACCTATGCTTCATCCCCTTTTACTTCTCTCTTTTTCCCCCATTAAACCTCTAAATCATCTCAAGTTCCCTTTTAAACCCTTCAAATACTCTTTTTTTGGTTTAATAAACCCTTTTCCTCTCTATCGTTACCCTTCTTTGGCCTTAAAATGCATTAAAATGGGCCAAAACGACCCACTTTGTAACTTATATTAAGGCCTAGCCCCTTTTGGACTAGCCCCTTAACCACTCCCCATTATGACTGCGCTCACAGAACTGGCGCTAATGGCCCGGCACAAGATAAAATTTTGCAAACAAATATTTGAGAGATCCTCTGAGAACAGGAGGACTAGATCCTTCGTAACTCAAAGATTGCGGATGCAAGTTGCCTTGTCTTTTGACTTGCAAAATATTTAAAACATGGGACACCAACAACATCCATTGACTGCATGACTGTATTTTACATCAATTAATCAAGCACATTTCTTGATCCTTGGTCTATTACTACGAGTGATGTTTCTCTCTTTGTATCTTTTATTTACACTTTCATGCTTTTCATTGGTCTTCTCCAGCTCGATTCGTAAATATGGTATAGGATTTACCCTTGTTAGGTACCCATGTCTCTGCTCTCCGCTCAATGTTTTCTATCAGATGTGTTATCCGAGGGTTGGGATTGCGAGACCAACTGCAAGTAGAGGATGTCATTGTCTCGCACGCCGATGTATGAATTAGTGAAATCTGTCTTTAGTTGTTCTGGTTGGGTTTAACCTGGAAAATTTGGGAAACTGGGGATTAGAGTTAGCCCTGTCCACCAGGGTCCTTGTGCAACCATCTGGCCTATCTAAGATCTCTTGCTGGTGTCAAAGCATTGAAGGTTCAAAGTTCTTCTCTAATCTATAGACCCTGGCTTTGTCAAAATCATCTATGTTTTCCCTTGGAGCATGCTAAAGCTGACCTGGAGTTAAATGACCTTTGGTCTGATCTACAAGTTGCCCCTTTGTCCCTCCATTGAAAGCTACCTTTGAGTATGTCCAAGTAGGGCTAGAGTTAAATGACCTCTGACTTGATCTATAAACATAAATTGGGTTGTTTTCCTTCTTTCACTTTCAATCCTTAATTTTCCATTCCATCATCTATCTAAAAATATCCTTTAGTGTAGATGACTTGCCCTCTGAAAGCCTTGGCTAGTTGTTGCATGTAATTACCTTTCATGACTCCATAGCCCAATGGATGGCATTTTCTTAACCTATCCTCCTTTGCCGAAACATCCTGCTATTTTTCTCCTTTCCTCCTATTACCTTCTCAGTCTATGATCTCATGACCAACCTAGCAACCAACCAACCAAATCATTTTAAAGCCCCCTTTATGATTCATAACTAGCCTAACATCTCATTTGACCTTTCAAAGATATATCATTCTTTGTTTCATTAGAGAGATCCCTCTCCGGTTCGAAGAGGACTAGATCCTAGGGCCCCAAAGTGGTTATGATGTTGTCTCATCTTTTGGTCTTACCAATCTGGCCAAAACATGGGAACCCCAACATAATGGCGACTCCACTGGGGAACGTGAGTCCATTTCACCTTAAAAATTCTTAGGCACTCAAAAGACCCAAGATCTCTGGTTAGATTGGCATTCAATTTTTGATCGTGGACAACAACCTACTTCAAACAGTCAAATTCATCCACCTGGCTACTCCACACTCCATAGCTCTCAAAGTCTCCACTAGAGGAAGAACCTGAAATATGGCCAGACCTCATAGGAGGATAGAACATTTGGGTTGGATTTTGTTTAAAGAATTCATTTTTTTTATCTATCACTATGTTCTTTCCTGTTTCAAGCCTGATCAAGTGTACAAAGATGAGACCCACATTGAGTATGGGAAAGATCTCAAGTCTCAGTCTTCAGACCATGAGCAGACCTGTACTCTTGTGAAAGACCTGGTGGAACAAGAGCCTCATGGCGTATCTCTCACTCCTAAAGAAACTTCAAGCAGTCATGGGCCTCTTGTTGCACCACCTACCCCTACAAAGGTCATAGAAAGATACAAGCCTGTGGTTTTTCCTCTTTTCTTCCAACCCCTTCCTGCAGAGCTTATAAACCAACTGCCTCTTTTTAATGGAGAAAATAAAAGGGCCACTGCTGAAGAACATGTTCAAAATCTCGAGGACTTACTTGACTTGTATGAAATAGAGGAAGATTATGTGTGCATTAGAATTTTTTCCTTGTCATTACAAGGAAATGTTAAGAGTTGGCTCAAAGGCCTCCTAGCTGCAAGCATTTTCAGCTTTCATCAATTTTCTCAAGTTTTCCTTGATAAATGGGCAGTCCCGAAGAATGTTCTCCTCACCCTAGAAGAGTATCAAAATTTGAAAAGGAAGCCAGGAGATACAGTACAAGAATTATCAGCGAGGTTCAATAATTCATATCATGCAATACCTTCTGACATAAAACCACCTCTAGGATGGGCCCTATTGCACTATCTGAGTTCTTTTGACCCCGAGGTGGAATTCCATATAAGAGAAAGAGAGCCTTCAAGCCTGGAGGAAATGCAGAGCATAGAAATTACTGTCGAATTCAAGATAAAGTGTAGAGAGGAAAGGTTAAAAGCTGTAAAGAAAGATCGAGTAGAGCAAATAAAGCAAATCTCTTTAGAAAACAAGCTGGAAATATTGATAGAGACTGCCAATACCCTGCTAAACACAGAAGAGGAAGAATATGAGGCTGAAACTAGAAATGATGATTGGAAAAGACCTGCTCCTTGTCCTCAATAAAGACAAACCGGATCACTGCAAGACATAATCCACATGCCAAGCATGTATGATGAACCAGAGCTTGAATCAGAAAATGAACTTGCAGACTATTTTGAAGAAAGACTTGCCGAGAGTCCTGAAGATTTGATGGGTGACGTTGCCTATAATTATGATTTATCTAATAATGATGATTTTTCTGATGATGATTTTTTCCAAAGGGAAACTGAGCTTGTCAGGCCATCATCAGTAGATTCATGGAAGGAAGATCACGACCATCAACTTCAAGAAAATGATGAGCCAATGTGGGCTATCTATGATACTGATGGAGAAATCATTGAAAGCATGATAGAAGATGAAGATTCATTGAATCTTCTCTCTGCTTTATATTCAAACATCAGTTATACTTTCCAAGAGGACGGAAGCCAGTAGCTCTTCAGCGCAGAGGACAAGGAGGAAAGAGATGAAGAAAATCTTGAGCGGAATGAATATCCTGAGCCTTCTCCCGAAAGGATTAAGGTAATCAAAGAAGCCCCCGCTCAAGAGCATGTTAATTTTTTCACAGAGTTCAGTCCGTTTCAGCAGAACCAGCCTGCGTTGCTAGTGGACAACACTGTCGAATATAATGAGCCCTCTAGCTCAGGCTACAGTGAAGATGAGCGAGATCTTCTTTCCCACAGAGATATTTGTCTTGATCCAGAGGAAGAAGAGGTATTCCTGGTTTATGCTCATCTGCCAAATACTCCCAACTAGGAGAAGGAGGAGTGCGATTACAGAGGCCGCATTGTAGATGAAATGATTGAAACTGCCCAAGATGCAGACAGCCTACCAGTCATGGGATGCTTTGAAGAAAAAAGTTTACATCATGTTTTTGTTGATCCTATGGCAGAATACATGGAGGCCCTGATTGGCTCAGCCCCTCAAGCATTAATATTTTGCAAGAGCCAAATACATCAGAATTGGTCACCACTGTCGGTGGCCTCAGTTTTGAAGATCCACATGCAGAGCATCCTACGGTTGTCTCTAATGAGTAGTCAGTTCTTCTTCCCTTTTTTGCTATTGCTTGACTGGCTACATTAACATTATTGTATCACCTAGAGCATTAGAGATTTCTAGTTAGAGTAGGGTAGGTAGGAAAAGCTCAATAAAGCTCAGTCTATGAGCATGTAGTTAGTTGTTTTTAATTTCTGCAAAGCCCAACAAGTCAGATAGTCTAATCCTAGCTTGACTATTTTCAATTTCTGTCCTAGAATGTAGAGAAGAAATATGCTAGACAGTTTAATCCTAGAAGATATTAGATCAGGTAGAGAAACTATAAGACCAACAGTCTAATCTGGTCTCATGGAGTAATAAGGGTAGAAGTAGAATAGGTCTATTTTCCTTCTTGTAAAAAATTGATGATGGAAAGGGTCCGCAAGTCCAAATGCACCCAGAATAAAAAATGTTAGGACTATAGTCTGGGTAGGTAGTTGTTTGGGAGAATGTTTACTACTGATATGATGTCTTCATGATTTGTGGCAGTTGATCCAAGAAAATAATCGATGTGTCAAGTACCAGGCATCTGGCCTACACCAAAGATCAATATCTAAATTCTTGACTCCTTCAAGAAGAATCCATCCCCAAGTGGAGCCACTATTAGCCCCCTATGAATTTTTTGACAAGCAAATAGGGGGCTAAAATGTTTTTGAGCCTTCAAGGAATGCATTTCCCTCTGAAAACACATCATCATTAAAGCCTCCTTATGCCCTTGTCCTTTGATAAATCCCCACTATTATTTCCAGTTATAAAGCCTCTCTGATTGTGAAGAAATGCCCAAAAGGTCTCCTCCTTTTTCCCCTCATATCATCCCTTTTAAACCTCTGCTTCATCCCCTTTTACTCCTCTCTATTTCCCCCATTAACCCTATAAACCATCTCAAGTTCCCTTTTAAACCCTTCAAATTCTCTTTGTTTGGTTTAATAAACCCTTTTCCTTTCTATCGTTACCCTTGTTTGGCCTTAAAATGCATTAAAATGGTCCAAAAAACGCACTTTCTACCTTATATTAAGGCCTAGCCCCTTTCGTCCTAGCCCTGCAAACCACTTCCCCACGTGACCTATGCCCAGAACCAAGCGCTAATGGTCTAGGGGCTAATCGCAATCACAACTTATGGAGAAGTGCTTTTCTTTGTTATATGAAAAACTCTGATGCGATTGGGTTCTGGTCTTTGAGACCTCTGCCGCGATCTCCACCGTTGATCTATCACTTGGATCCGACGGCTCGGCACTAATCGCACTCCCGCTCTAATCACAATCAGAACTTTTTCCGTGCCACCCCTTGGTTTCCCCTCGATTGCGATCCCCCGATTGAATCCCAGCGGCCCATCCATTCTGAATCAACAGCCCAGATCCCATCGCTCCCCTCCCATCGCTCCTCTCGTTTCCCCCCACCGATTTAATCTCTGCCGTTTATCTCCTGCACGATCCAACAGTTGGCGCTTAATCACACCATCGCTCCAATTGCAATCGCAAGTGTTAATGTGTCACCCCGCTGCCTCCCCCTATTGCGATCCCTCGATCTAATCATATCCGTCTGTTCATCCGAGATCAACGACCCATATTGCATCGCGTCTTCCCCCATGTCTCTTCCATCGGACCTTCCCAAAGGTTCATATTTTAACCTCTGCCATTGATCTCCTCCTGAGATCTAACGGCTCAAAACTAATCGCCCTCCACCCATGCCGGGTCCCACATCAAGCCCCGTTTCATATGTTTTGCATGCATTCCCTTTGTTTTTCATTCCAAAAGCCCGAGCCTTTGTTCTACATAAATATTATATCATTGTTCCCACCTTTGAACTTTAATGTTTTTATATTAAAGTTCATGGCATTTCTCCACCGTTTCCATCACATCCACAACATTTGCCTCTATTACGCCACCATTCCTCCAAGCCTTCAAGGCAAATCTTCCACCAATGTCCCTGGATTTTATGATTGAGTTATTTCATTATACAGGAATCACAGAGAGACCATTATAGTGGCCCAGTGAAGCAGCAGAGACGTATTTGAAGGATTTAAGCCTGTAAATAAAGATTTAAAGTGCTAATCCCGCGTTCAAAGGATAAAGGCGCAGTTCCAGGACCAAAGAGCACACCGGCAAGTCATATCGGTGCTACGTAACAGCAGAACGTGTTTTCTCCAGAGGTACACCTTCCTACATCAGTCTCCATGCCTCCTCGAGCCCAGAAACAATTAATTACACTAACAGAAGCTTCTTAAAGACTGTCAGGACTGTAGTTATGGAAGCATGGAGACCTAAAGACATTTTCAGTCACCTTACTTGCTTCAGAAGAAAAAACAAAGGGCCTTACAGCCAGAAGGACATTCAAGAAACATTAGAGGTCAATCTTGTCCTGACAGAGTCTCCCAGACCATACCAAAGGTACTTACAGCGATGCAGATTTCCATTAAGCAGAGTGGGCATGAACTATTTCTCCACTCTGTCTTAATGAGATACATTTAATCAATATCATCTACTCTTGTTGTTCTCTTCTCCTATAAGAATTCTCGAGAACACTTTGTAAAGGTTGTTGTTCGGTTGTTGTTGTTGTAGTTAGAGGGATTCAGTTTTGACTGTTAGAACAGTTTGGGAGAGAGTAGCAGAGTAGTATGTAATGTAGTAGGCTGCGAGGAGAATTTTGGATTGTAACAACCATTGAGCTCAGTGTATGTGACTAGTTTTGCATCAATTAATCAAGCACATTTCTTTGGATCCTGGTCTATTACTATGGGTGATGTTTCTCTCTTTGTATCTTTTATTTACATTTTCATGCTGTTCATTGGTCTTCTGGGCTCGCATCAGAAATATGGCATAGGATTTACCCTTGTTAGGTACCCTTTGTCTCTGCTCTCCTTGCCTTAAATTTTTTCTGCTATATGTGTTATTTGAGGGTTGATTTCAGTTAATTTAACTAGTGTAGTGGATGTCATTGCCTGCTAGCTGATGTATGAATTAGTGAAATCTGTCTTTAGTTGTTCTAGTTCGATTTAAGCTGGAAGATTTGGGAAACTGGGGATTAGAGTTAGCCCTGTCCACCAGGTTCCTTGTGTGACCAGCTGGTCTCTCTAAGATCTCTTGCTGGTGTCAAAGAATTGAAGGTTCAAAGTCCTTCTATGATATATAGACCCTGGCTCTGTCAAACTTATCTATGTTTTCCCTTAGAGCATGCTAAAGTTGACCTGGAGTTAAATGACCTCTGGTCTGATCTATAAGCTACCCCTTTTTCCCTCCATTGAAAGCTGCCTTTGAGTATGTCCAAGCAGGCTTGGAGTTAAATGACCTCTGACCTGATCTATAGACAGAAATTGGGTTGTTTTCCTTCTCTACTTTCAATCCTTAATGTTCCATTCCATCATCTATCTAAAAAGATCCTTTAGTGTAGATGACTTGCCCTCTGAAAGCCTTGGCTAGTTTTTGCGTGTAATTAACTTTCATGAATCCATAGCCCAATGGATGGCATTTTCTTGACCTATCCTCCTTTGCCAAAACATCCTGCTATTTTGCTCCTTTCCTCCTATTACCTTCTCAGTCTATGATCTCATGATCAACCCAGAAACCAACCAACCAAATCATTTTAAAACCCCCTTTATGCTTCATAACTAGCCTAACATCTCATTTGAGCTTTCAAAGATATATCATTCTTTGTTTCATTGGAGAGATCCCTCTTCGGGTCTAGGAGGGCTAGATCCTAGGGCCCCAAACTGGTTATGATGTTGTCTCATCTTTTGGTCTTGCCAATCTGGCCAAAACATGGGAACCCAAATAGGTTTTCCCTCACCTCTATGAATGGTATGTGGTAGAATTGATGGGACACATTGTCCTATTTCTCTTGTATCATCCGCTATCCAAATTGTAGGTGCATGACTTCTTTGGATAGGTTGTCGGAAATCTGGTTCCTTTTCATATAAATGTGAGAACAATAAATAAAATAAAATTTCTATTTGAGAGGATATATATCCTCCAGTATGTCTCTAAGTGTGTATATGTGGCATTGTGAATGGAAATTGAACCAGTTAATAACGATCTGAGAGTCCCAAAAACTTTGTAAATTTCTACAATTTTGTTCATGAGAGAAAATCATTAGAAGGCAAAGGAAAAATAACTCAGCGAAATTGTTAGTTCCTCTACCCAATCCCATTTTTATTTTGAAGAATTGAGAGTCTGATAAAAATAGGATAGCCCTACTACCACATCCAGACGCTTGTGCCAAACCATCAAAAAATTTCCACAGATGTGTTTTGTCAATGATCTTAGGTGCTATATTCCTAACATGATTAGGGGGTTCCTCTTCCAAGATCATATCATAAGTACCCTGAAGTTCTGCACAATGTGATGGCCAATATGTGGGAGAATATTGGAAAATATGTTTGTTATGGGCTAACCATATACCCCAATAGATAATAACTGAGCGATTCTGATGATTGTGCTTTTTAGATGATTGCCACCAATGTTGCCAAGTGTCACTGAAGGATTGAATGAGCCATCTGTTTATGATGTTGAGAGACTATGAGATATCTTTCCAAAAAGATTGAGTGATGGGGAATGTTATGAAAAGGTGGATGGCTGATTTGGTTAAGGATTGGGAAAGGAAGCAACGAGATGGACCGTGCACAGATCGTTTCCAGAGGTTATCATCAGTGGGTACTTTATTGTTTAATAGACACCACATAAAGAGCTTGGTTTTTAGTGCATCTTTGAGTTTCCAAAGTGGTTTCCACCACCATTATTTTTCCATAGGTTTATGGATAGAGTGAATATGAAGATATCCATCCTTGGGAGTGTATTCACCTGATTTTGATATATCCCATATCAACTCATCCTCTCGCTCAATGATTCGAGCATGTGATTTAGAAAGTGAATCCGTATATGTAGTCAATTATTTGTGTAGGTGTCACAGGATCCCAATGGTGGCTGCAGAATTTTAGGCTTGGTAATATAGAGATGTGTTGGCCTCATCAGCAATTTGCGATAGCTATTTTATACCTAGAGCTTCAAGCTGATATCTCATATCTTTGGAAATAAGATGGCTATTACCACAACCATACCATGCATCATATCCAATCCTAACATTCTCTCTAGTGCCTATGCGCCTTGCCAAAGCTTGTTTGATTACATTGATGGAGAGTATGGAACTTTTCCAAATGTTGTATATGCCTAGCCTGCTTCTGATATTGCTACGAAACCATTTCAAGAGAGATTGTATATATATATATATATATATATATATATATATATATATATATATATATATATATATATTTGTAGAAGACTAATTCATGCCAGAGGTCCGTTGTAGTGAGAAGTTTCCATCCAAGTTTTGTTGTGAGCACCTTTGAGAACTTATTAATATATTTTAATCCCCATCCACCCCATCTACTAGGCTGCGAGATATGATCCCAATTTACCCATGCGAAATTCCTTCCATCATTTCCTCCTTTCCATAATAATATTCAACATAGTTGATGGATTCAGTTTTTGAAACCTTTTGGAATCCATGAGAGGGACATCTAGTAGACAGAAGTAGCCTCTAGCACATATTTTTTTAGTATCAATCTTCCAACTCTTGAAAGCCATTTTTGTTGCCAGATGTTAATCCTTGATTCCAACTTTGCAATTAGCCAAGCCCAATCAACATTATGGTATTTGTTTAGTTTTAAACGCAAGCCCAGATATCTGATGCCATCTTCCATGTCAGATTGTCTATAGGGAAACTCTTTCATAGTGAATCGATGTAGGGGTATTATAAAATTTGAAGCCATGATGTTGGCTTTGACCAAGTTTGGTATCATCCCAATGCCTTTATAGAAGGTGGTTATAATATGCAAAAAATTGGTGGAATATTTGATGGATCTATCCAAAAATATTAAGACATCATCTACAAATAAAAGGTCTGAAATGGAAGTGACATTTGTAATTTTAACTCCCGATATTTCTCTAATTCGACAAGAATTTTTGATAATTCTTCTCAGTCCTTCCATGATGAGAAGAAATAAGAGTGGAGATAAAGAGCATCCTTGCCTCAGGCCCCAACTCACATGAAATAAATTTGAGGCTACGCCATTAATGAGGACACTGTATGAGACCAGATTTATACAACACATGATCCAGTTGGAAAATGAGTGTGGGATACCAATCTAAGTGAGAATGAGATGGAGATAATACTAGCAAGTGTGATCAAATGCCTTAGATAGATAAATATTGAGAATAATGCTTTGTAGCTTCTTAATTTTGATGGAATCAAGGACTTCCTAGGAAGTGCCAATTGCCTCATGGATTTGTCGATGAGAGAGGTGTTAGGGTAATGTGATTTAGCATATTGGTAGACCAAATGCATAGGTTAACATGAAAGCAGTCTTTGGAGTCCCAGGACCTAGCCTTGCTGGACTCAGAGAGGGCTCTCTCTATTGTATGCAAAGGATGTGAACTTGTTTGCTTTATATGGTTTATTTTAGGCTAGTTTTTAGGTGTAGGGTTTGTTGTTTGTTTTGGTTGGGTAATATGAAATAGGTAGAATAGGTGGAGTGAGAAATCATCAAATCATTAGGCTATGAAGTCTATAAAAGTCATGGATATCTCAACAAAGAGTCAGAGTGCATTACAGGGAAAATATAGTGTGGTTAATGGATCCTTAGGGATATGTGTGAAGTGAAATGGACATTAAGTTGGGGAAAAAAAGGTAGGGCAAAGGGCAATTAAGAATCCTTTGTCAAATACCCATAAAAAATAAGGTCTAAAATATTTATAAGAAAAAGATAATAATCATGAGATAGGGCAAACCATTTACTCAATGAAAATACTTAAACAAATATACATTCAAGACAAACATTCCAATGAAATATAGAAGGTGAGAAACTCATTTAACTTCTAGTGATTTTAGCTTCAGGCTTAAAAAAAAATTCAAGATAACAAAATGACTTTGATAAATCAAAGAGGGAGCTCCTAGACATTGTTGATCAAGCTATAAAGAACTTTGAGGAAAACTGATAGGCATGGACAAAGGGCAATATTAGATCAAGACCTCCTTGGCTTAGCCTAACAAGTAATACTTCAAAGAGAGATTTCAAAAACATAGTTTAGATAGCATCAAATAAGCAGGACTTGCCATAACAAATATTTAGAAACTAGCATATTAATCTATTGATGAAATAAACAAGCATAAGGAGGCCTAAGGAGCAGCTAAGAATTCCTTAAACAGACCCAGCAGAGGAAAACATCAAGGCAATAGAAGGCAGGAAGGACTAAGGTGCCTCAAACAACATTTCTTAGCCTATAATTTTTTGTTCTACTACATATAGAAGGATGAAACATAATTATAAACAAGAAAACATGAACAAATTAGAGACACATCACCGTTAACAAAGCTCAGGGATCCTGCAAGCAAGCTTCATCATCATCAATCAAAGAAAATCTTCCACAAGCTCCACAACACCAAATTTCTCTTCAACCTAAAAAACCATGTATTTCTCTCAAATATCATCAAATTCTAACATTTACAATGAAGCCCTCATGCTCTATTTAACTCAGAAAAGGAGGGAAAAAACCCTAGATAGGGTTGGAAAATGTCAAAATCACTCATAAATGTCATAAATGCCCTTGAGACCATGCAAGGCCCACGGCACAAAATATCCCATGGAATAAATGCCAAAATAACTTCTAGCACCTAATTCTAGAGTGATTTTCCTCAAAATACACTAAAATATGATTTTACAATAAATGAGTGTGTTTTGTTGACTTTTGGCCAAAAACACACTACACAATCCATTGCGCAGCGCCACTTCAGGCAGAAAATAGGTACTTTTACAACCAAGTTTTGGACCACTTCCCGATGTCAAAATTTTCTCCATGATGGCTCGATGGAAAGCCTGATGAGTCTACCTTCCAAAAATTCTTATATTTTCCTCATCTAGCTCCTATAGCCTATCCAAAATTTCAAAATCCCAACACTGATAATAGTGTAGCGCCACCTCTAGCAAACAATAGGCTATGTTGGAGCCAAGTTGTGGATCACTTCCCAATGTTGGATTTTGTTCCGTGATGGCCTGTTGGAAAGCCTGATGAGTCTACTTTCCAAAAATTCTTATATTTTCCTGAATAGCTCCTGTAGCCTGTCCAAAATGCCGAAATCCCAACATTGCTATTAGCGCAGTGCCAAGCCTGAAATAGAGGCAGAAAGGTGAAGAATGAGGGGTTTTTTGACTTTTTTTGGGGTTAAAACTACTCCAATTTCTCTGAAACGTGGTGATAATAATGTGCTAGTGATGAAAAATCCAAAAATTCTTATTTTTCCTTCTGAGGATGCTTCAAGGAGTAGTGTAGTTCCAGTGTCGTTGCACTAATAGGCCTCCAATTCTCAAAAAACCAAAAGTTCTCCAAATTTCCTCAAAATTGGTGGAGGTTTACCTCATGGGATTTGGGAGACATGTTGAGAAGCTTGTGCCAAGGATTCAAAGTTAGCTTGGTATTTTCCCTCTTTTAGTGTTTGAATTTCAATGAGGGCTTCCTTGAGTTTGGCATTAGTGAGCTTGATTTCTTTGGGCATATCGCTTAGTCATTCTTCTTTGTAGATCTAAGCCCTTGTTTTCCTTCTCCAACTTGGCCT
The DNA here is from genome assembly GCA_034641835.2 of Pinus albicaulis. NCBI lineage: Eukaryota > Viridiplantae > Streptophyta > Pinopsida > Pinales > Pinaceae > Pinus > Pinus albicaulis. The sequence goes on along the minus strand of CM076579.1, from coordinate 206,206,316 downwards.
CTAGGTGTATGTTTTCTCCTCTACATTTTGTTTTTCCAATGCATTCGTCAACCCTATGGTTCTTGGTCTCTTAATCTTTGAGTTGTGCCTTTTTGTCTTGGAGGAGGGAGTTTGAAATCCTTGCTTCATTTCATCAGCTTCTTCATCTTTACCATTTAGCCTCATCAGTCACCACATTATATTTTTCATCACTGCCCTCTTGGTCCTCAACACCATCATCACTTTTACCTTCTTTGAATCTTTCTGCACTGTCACCTTGGTATTCATTTGGGCTGCTTTCCTTTTCACTACTACGATCCTCATTTTTATCATTACCCTCATCACTTTGCTCATTGTCACCATGACTGTCATGATTACCTTCAATCTTTTCTTCACTTAGCTCATCATCATGGTCACTGTGTGGGTCACTGTCTTCAATTTTTTCATGAATTTCATGACTGTTTTCATGAATATCATGAATGTTTTCCTCCTCGCTCACACTTCCCTTATTACCTTCTGCACTTTGGTCATTCGTTTCACCTATATCCATGCCGCCCTTTGCTTCATTATTAGTGTCATTGTCTTGACTGCCTTGTCATTATCTTCCATTCTGTCACTGTTTTTCTCACTGCCATATTCCCTTGACATGGTTCTAAGATATGTTTGTGGACCAACTAGGGTTTGAAGGAGCAAAACGAAGATGGTGATGATGGCAACCTTTACAAATGAGTGATATGGAGGCAAGTGTATCACTGTTTTTAGAGTTCAAGGTGGCTTCTCTTGAAAATGAATTTTCAAACACCCTAACTCATTCTCTCTCAAAATACACTTATTTTGTTCAAGGAGGTCAAAATAGAGGCTCACTTTGCATTTAATACCTAGGGTTTGCACAACTAGGGTTTGATAATTTCATAGACACCAAATTATGAAAATTTCTTGGAGGAAAAGGGGGAGAGGACGCCTACCAGATTTAACTCTTATGAAGCCCTTTTAATGCAACTTAGAGGATTAATTTTAGCCTTAGTTCAATTTCTTTCCTTGTTTGAGGAGCCTCTGCATTAGCGCAACACCACTTATTTGCGCAATGCCAAAAAAAAAGGGTCCACTTGCAGGCAAGTTTTGATGACCTTCCTGATGTCGGATTTCGGACTGTGATAGCTCTTTGGAAATATTAACCTGTCTAATTTCCAAATATACAATTTTTTCTCTGATTGGCATTTATTTTCCCTGCCAAAAGTGGATTTTCACAAGATTGGTCAAAACGTTTTGAGTGATGGTGAAAAAATGCAAGGTGCTAGTGCAGACAACTTTTGGAGGCCTTCCTTACCTCCAAATTGAGGTCATGATAGCTCATTGGAAATATATTTAAGTATAGTTGTCATTTGATGCATTAATAAAGTCATTTGGACACTCCAGCTATGAGAAAAACGGATTTTCACAAGGTCACTCTATAAGTGAAAAAATTCTCCTCGGACACCTGTATTTTTGAAATTTATCCCAAACCATGATACCTGTGTAAAAATTGAAGGAGGGTTTTCTTCTTGGACCTATGATGGACAAAAAAATCTCTCATGTTTGTCAATTTCATCTCTGTTTGGTCAGAAATATAGTTTGAAGCAAGCTAGCCCTCGAAGTGACAAATGGCTTAACTCTTGGAATGAATTCTTGGAAAATGATGGGGGACTGATATTTATGAGTTGGTATGGATTTATGTTTGTTCATATGATCTATCATATGGATTATTTTCTCCTATGCCTCCTTTCTTGGCAACACTATTTGTCCAATCAGTCCTCAAAACCCTAATTCTCTTTGAACATATGTTTGATGCCTCTCCCTTGTTGTGGATGTCCTTAGTGATTATTTTTCCTCTTAACTTATCTCTTTTTTTGATGATAGCCATCTCAGTAATTTTCTGTGGAAATGGTTAAGATGGGTAGCTACCTTTTGCAGAAGTTGTGCTTTGACCAAGGAGGCCTTCCTTGAAGGATTTTCTAATCAATTTGGACAATCATGTGCTGTCCTTTTTCCTCTTTGATTGCAGCCTCTTGGCATAGGAAAAACAAATATTTAGAACAAAAAAAATATCCTATGACCTATGAAACCCTAGGTGACCTAGTGGGAGGCTCTTTGGACTTGGCCTTTGACTGAAAACTTGGCTTCGGGTTTTTAGGTGTAAAACAGAGCTTTTGACAAACCTTATGCATTGCAGACCTAAAAAGTAATGATTTTGATTTATCTAAAGAGCCTAGAAAGGTAGCTTGAGACCACCCATGATTGAGGTGCTTGGAGAATAGGGGAAAAGGTTAGGCTACTTTGAAATCCAAGGTGGAAGTAGAGGGGTTAGACAAGTCAAAACGGAGTGGTAAGGTCAGAGGTGGCCAAACATAGTAAAATTTAGTGGCATGAGCCCATGATGGGTCTTTTGGGAGTAGTGGGCTGACCTTGACAGGATGGGATAATGAAATAGTGAAACATTTATCCTAAGGATAATGAAGGCAGCAGGATTTTTAGAACTCACAATATTCATGAATTTTGTTTCTAGAAATCTAGGGTATGCATTTAGTCATATACAAAGGAAAAAATTACTGATGACCAACAAGAGGAAAGAAAATTTCTCTTTGGAAATGTGATGGGATAAAATAGGCTTTAAGTAGTTTGCAATAATTTTGGAAATAATATTGTAGATGCATTTTCAAAGAGAAATAGGTCTGAAGTCATCAAAGGACAGGGGATGGTCATATTTTGGGATAAGCGCAATGAAGGTGGTGTTTATGGGTCCATACATGCGGCCATTAGAAAAGAAATATTACACCACCTTGAGAATGTCCTGACCAATTGATTCATAGAAGTGAGATAAAATTCAATGGGCCATCCATTTGGGGCTAGGATTTTATTTTTCTGGAACCAATTTTTGACAACTTCAGTTTCACCCAGTAAAACAGGTTTGTTCAGATTTTCGATATCCTTTTTGTCAAAAAAACTGGGGAAGTGTCTGGCCATAATGAGGATGTGGTCAATGGTAGCTCCTTGAGGGGTCGTGAAGAGCAAGCTGAAATGTCCAACCCCTATATCCACAATCTGATGGAATGAAGATGCCTCCCTACCTGAGCTATCCTTTAGTGGCCATATAGTGTTGGTGATTTTCTGCCCTTTTGCACATTGTTGGAAGAATTTTTTGTTTTCATCACCTGCTTGTAACCATATTTCTATGATCCTAAGCCTTCATTGCTCCTCCTTCTACTTAATGATTTTGAACTTCTTAGCTTCTAGATGATGCAGAGTGAGTTTATTCTCAGTAGTGAGGAAACATGTATTGTTGGAGTCCATCATGTCAGAGATTTACGATTCGAGATTCCAGAGCATAATGTCATCCTTCTTATGCTTTTCCTTGATCCATGATAGTTTTTTTCTTGAGCCTTGTTACTTTTTCTACAAAAATTACAACAAGATCCTTATTAAAATATTGGCTACAGGGTAATGAGGAATCTTTGGCAAGTTGGTGGATGTAATATTCCCAAAAGGGAGAATGCAGTAATACTAAAACAAAATATAAGAATTGCAGCAAGGTAAACAATAAATCTTAAGACAACATCAAAATTTATAGAGAATCTAAGCCATTTTATTAAATTGTAGAAGAATCAGTTACACAATGTACAAAATATGAGTAGATCTAGCCAAAAATTTGGTCTAGAATCACCCAGAAAACATGCTACAATAGGTACAACATAACTAGAGAGGCACTAAAGCAAACACTGCGCTGTCCCTTCAGTAGAATATGAACATATAGTTGCAGGGTGAAAAGGAAAATGAAGATCTACTCAAATATAGAGCTCAGATAATTCTAATATTCGAGATCTCACCAATGTGATGGATTCCCAAGATAACCCAGAAAGGATTTTCTAGATCTGCAACTTTGGAAAATCACCTCCCTAGGATTTGATCCTTGATTTGTTGGTAAATATAGATCTGAAGCTAGATCTGTCAAATAGATGGCTGAAATATGTTTCAAGATCAGATCTAAGATTGAAGGGTTGATCCCTTCTTCAGATCTACAAGCTAGAAGCTCTAGATCTAGCTTCTCAATCATCCAATAATGATTGTAGCTGTTGCAACCCAACTACCAATAGAAACTGCACTGTGAGGGAAAGAGAGGACTTCTGCCTGCTGAAAAATTCTGCAATAAACTCCAGGTTGATGGTAATATTGATGGCAATGTGAGGGAATGATCCCTCACAGGATTACTAGCTGAAATGCTAGTAACTTCCTTCCTCCTTTTGGATCTGAAAAATGGACAGCGTAATTCCTGAAGGAAATATTGCTACTGGGAGGTCAATACATTTTGGCCTTATGCCAAATCTGAAATGAAGTTCTGGGAAGCTGATCTATAAGCCCAAGGGGATAGGAATAAACCCTCACCATTTCTCCAGCTGAAGTACTAAAGACAACTTCCTCCTTCCAAACTGATCTTCAGAAATATGCAATTTCTGAATATGGATGTTCTGTAGAAAGTAGGAAAAGAGATGTGGCACCAATGCTTGATGTAAAATTAATTACATACTCTTTCTAGAGCTTCTCTAAGAAATAGGTGGGATTCTCGACCAGGAACACCCTGTGCTAAACAACACTTGCAATCTCTGCTAAACAACCCGAGAAAGCAATGGAATGTCACATGACAATTCCAGATTTGAAAAGATCTTTACATCAATAATAACCAGCATGAATTCATCCTTGCCTTCATCTTCTTTATATAATGTTTGAGCCTTCCCGTGCCTTGGCCCTCATCTAGACTGTGCTGTTCATGTGGAAAACATTCTCTAAGTTTGATTGTGTTGTTTGACCAAATCAACCATCATGTCTAGGTGCAATGTACACCCTCTCCATCATGTGTGGTTTAATTGCACAACATCCTCCATCACTTTATAATGAATGTTCCATGATCTTCTATTTGACATCTTCAAGATATTAGTTGACTGCGTCAACCTCCATGATCTATATCATAAATGAGACATGATCTCCAATTCCATTCACATTAGTAGTTGCTCAACTACCTTATTATGCAGATCTAGGATTAATTAATCCACATTCACACACAAAAAAGTGGATATTTATTCATACTGAGGATTAGGGGGCCCTCCACCCTTTTATTTAATTAATTCATTAAGAAAATCAAGGAATCTAATATTCCAAATATTATGTGGAAATTTGGGAATATTACATTCTAATTCGACATCTTTTAGCTAAGTCGAATTGAATTTGAAGGGAGCCCTAAGCTTGGGGGATGTGCCTACGATCTCCAGGAATATGGGGGAGTGAAATGATAGTCCCCCATGACAAACTCATTATATCATCCCATTAAATTTATCAACTAATGGAGATTTGATGAGGAAACAATCAAGTATTCTAGCCAGCATAGCATTCCCAATGCGTTAGTTCCGCTAGGTGGGTTTGATTTTTTCCATATCAATGTTAAAGAGGTTGTATTGTTCCAAAATATGGTAAAAAAATTCTGAAAGAGGATCGATTTGGTCATGAGATCCCTAGGATTATGTGTGACCCATAGAGAAATTGAGATCGCCTCCTATGATAATATTATCGAATGCAAGCCCTGGATGCAGGTGCTTAGCTATCAAGAGACGTGGCAGAGGATGTGGGTTGACACGTGGTCTTATTACTCTGCCACCCTAACTCACGTCCCTGTCTACATTTACTCCTCCACTGTCATTTTCTCTATCACATTAATGCAGCACAAAAGCCCAAATTCGTGCCCGTGCATCTTGAGAATGGCTTCCTATGGAAGCTTCATTCCTATTCTACCTCCTCTTCGTTCTTTATGCTCCCCTGTTGTAGCAGAGCATAGCTCCAGAACCTGCACTGGGCATCACTACTCCATAGCTTGTTACATCGATCTTGCCCCTGGTTTTCACTTCACGCAGAGCTCACTCTGCCATCTAGGGCTCAAGCCACCCTTTTATTTTTCCCCTACTCAGTGAGATTTCCCTCCCCTGACCTCCATCCCCTTTCACTCTGTTGGCCGCTCCCGTCACCCTGCTCTGAGAACAATGCCTTGACTACAACAGCGTATGCATTTTCGTCGAGGTACCATCCATGGTCGTCTTACCCGCTAGCCTTCCACTACTACTTCTGTCTCTTCGTCTCCCTCTTCGGATAACTTCTTGTGTCATTATCCTGATACCAGGAGCAGTCGCAGCCGAGATCATGGGCATGGGATTTCTCATTCTGATTTGGGCTCGCCCCAATTCCCTGTCTCTCCTAGTTTCATCCCTGGGCACCTGCACACCGCCCATCTTCACTTTCCATGCTCTCTGAACCAACCCACAATTACTCCTACCATTACAATTGAACTCAAGGAGGAGCCCCCTGATTCGGACATGGTGCTTCCTAGTGCTAGCATGGAGCATAGGGTTGAAGACCAGCCTTTTTCTCCTACTAGTGGCAGCTTGAAAAGAAAATCTCCCAGTTGCAGTGCTACACAGGATACTAGACTTGAAGTCAACCCAAGTGACATCAAGTGAGGCTGCCAAAGCGATAAAGATGACAAGCAGGAGGAGGAAGATGACCTGTATGCCTATGGTTGTTGTGTGGTTGAGGAACCTCCCTCATTCTCTCATGATTCTTAATTTGGTCAGAACTCTGAGTCTCTTTCTTCACAGGTCTTTGGATGGGTACACTCCCAAGCTCATTATGTTTACTTGCTCTTTGCTTCAGTTTTTCAATTATCAATCTATGCTTCTAGGTCGGTTTCCCCTGCGTGGGAGGCTTTTTTTGTCTTTTGGTTGGGAACACACTTAAGCTCTTCATGCTTACCTACTCTTTTCTTCTGGTTTTTGATAAACTGTCAATGTTTCAAGGCCGGTTTCCCCTACATGGGCAACATGTTTTTGATTGTCAGTAGGATGGTTTCTGTTGGAGTGGCATGTCTAGCAAACTTTCTACGCCTAGTATGCAGTGTTAGAATGCCAATTCTATGGGCAAGATTAGCTGAGGCCTTGGCCTCCTTGTAACTCATTTTTTTACATTAATAGAATAGTCTCATTCAGAAAAAAAAAATAAAAAAAAAATAAAAAAAAATAAATAAATAAATATTATCAGATGCAAGGGGGGTAGATCTTAAGAGGGATTTAAAAAATTCTTCTTGATTTTGGAAGTGGCCATAGATATTGATGAGGGTGGATATTAATGAGGGTTAGATGCACCAATCTAAAATATTTCCAATGCAAGCACCCCTTCTCTGGCCCATATGTTTTCAATCCTCATAGTTTTGTTGTGAAAACCAACAACACATCCTCCAGATAAAAAACCTACATCAAGACTATGGAAATTCCAGCCATGTAATAGAGTTTTGAGAGTCTGACATATCTGATCACCATCACCCAAATTTTATTGTAAAAATATGACATCCAACTTCTCATATTGCACCAATATTCGAAGGGCCATTTTTTTTCAAACTGGCTAGACCCTTACAGTTTAAAGATATGCAAATCATGGGGAAACTGATTCAGGGTTTTCTCTTGCTCTAAGAACCCTATCAGTCTAAATATTTTTTCTGGGTGCAACATTGTGGCTAGATTTTTTAATGGCTTTGGGTATGTAGGAGTGTATGCCTTTGGAGGGCCAGGAGATCTTGGGTGGGGATACCTCACCAATGCCAAACCTATTGGTATGGATTTTTCATGAAGCATCTTTGGACCTAAGATAGTAATGACGTGAGGTGGAATCCTATGATGTATCATCAGAGGTAGTCAGATGGGTATCAGGGAGGGTGGATATGATAGGAGCAGGGATGTTGGGAGGTGCAAGAGATAAGGGAAATATAACAGGTGGCATCATACAAGTGGTATAGGGAACATCCATGAAAAAAACTGATGCATATTATATGGGAGAAATCAAAGAAGTAAAGAAAGAAGGGTTGATATTTGTGCCCAAGTGAGGAGCTTCCCGTACATTTGTTGATCTATTTGATTTTCTGGTGACCCAATCAGAGTGGGAACTAGCAGGTGGGTGGAGCTTCCGAATGTTCAATTGCCGAGAGCGATCATTAAGATGCAGGGACGATGAATGTGATTGTTGGAGAAGGGTCCCCTAAGGCACAATTTTTGATGTAATTTTGTATAGGTTTGTGTTGGATCCATATAATTTGCAATATTGGCAAGAAAAAATAGCAAGGAATCACATCAAACCACTTTGGAGTCCAAGGACCTAGCCTTCCTAGGCTTAGAGAGGGCTTTCTATATGTTTATGATTAAATGATTTATCTTTATCCTTATGTTTTTATAATTTTAGGCTAGGTATAAAGTTTTGGGTTGTTTGTTTTGATTGATTGATTGATTGATTGTAGGTTGGACAGATATAATGTGGGAAGCTTAATCCATTGGGCTATGGAATCATAAAATGTTTAAATTGTACATCAAATCTTCAAGGGTTTTCATAGGGCAAGCTAACTATATCAAATGGATATTCTTGGGTAATATGAGTATGAAATGGAAGCAATTTTGCGAATTCAGTAAAACTAAAGGGCAATTAAGAATCCTTTAACAATACTCTAACAAGAAAATCCTTTAAGATAACTAGTTTGGGAGAAACTAAAGAGCAAAACACCTCTGAATTCTTTAATTAAACTTTGCTTAGAAGACTTTAAAACAACAATTTAGTAATACTAAAGAGCAGTTAAGAATTATTTAGGAATACTTCAAGGTAGATAAAACATGGAAGATAACAGTTCAGTGAAATTAAAGAGAAGAACACATTTGAATTCTTTAACTAAACTTCAAAGAAGGTATTTGAGATAAATATTTTAGGAGAAACTAAAGAGAAGAACACCTCTAAATTCTTTAGTTAAACTTCACTAAGAAAACCTTAAGACGAAAACTAGCTAAAGCTAAAGAGAAGAACACCTTTGAATTCTTTAGCTATACTTTGCAGAGGAAAACATAAAGAAAATAGTAACAAATAGAGTTAAGGTGCCCAAAAAACATATCTCAATCTAAAATTTCTGTTCTGTTATCAGAGAAATTGATGTACAATATGGAACACAAAGGAGAAAACATTAACAAAAGAGGGATAACATCACTATTAACATCTCAAGAATCCTATGAATGTGCTTGTATTACTGATGTATAGCTCAAAAACTGTTACAATGCTCCAGTACAATAATCTTTTCAACTCGGAGTCTGATCAAAATCCATCTTAGCAAACAACGAACCATCCAACAATAATAATGAACAATACCTGCAATATTTAGCTGCAGATGAGGAGGTTGCCCTAATATAGGGTGATAAATTTGTATTTACTACAGAGTAAATGATGTTTGAAAATTGAGACCATGCAAGGCCTAATGCCAAAATATCTCTGACTGACCTACTGTAGTAATAAATTTCTAATTTGCTGCTGAGCTAACTTTAAAATATCTTTGACTTATTTGCCTTAAAACATTAACTTTACAATAACTTCTAAGTGGCTGCTAAAATATCTTTGACTGAAACATTAATTGAGGTAGCTTTTATTAAATCAAAATCTGGCTGTAGGTGGCCAATGTGATTGGGAAGAGTTAAATGCTAAGTGGCCTTGTCATTTGGCTCTGTCTTCTTCGTTGATTTGTTTCTGATGTGTCTTTAAACTCTGATTTTTATTTAACCTCTGATTTGTCTTTTCCTTAATTTTGTTTTCTCACTCTTTTCTTTTGCTTACTGCCTTTATTGCCTTCACCGTCACTGTCATTTCTTTCTTTAGCTCACTATTTTGTCTGTCCTTTGTTTTAACTCTGTTTTCTAACCCTGTAAAAATATTCCTTTTTCTTTACCCTATCTTTTGGAGACACCTCCCTGTATGATCCTGATTGACCATGATCTGGTGCTTCTTCTGATTGTTCTTGCGCTCCTAATCCTTTGATGAATAAGGTTTCTGGATCGTCACCCAGAGAACCTTTTTTAAGAAATTTTTTGGAATTAATAATGCAAATTATGTTTTTATGATATATCGATCACCTGCAAAATTAAAACAATTTATTAAAGAAAAACGAGATCTTGTAGGGAGGCAGTATGGATTTGAGGATCTTGGAAAGTCTGTGGACAGAATCTGGAAAATGTGTTCTTTGGTTTTTGTGTTTGGCCATGGCCTTTTAGGTTTTTTGAACACGATGCAGGGGCTATATGGTGGCTTGGGGCTTATCGCAACCGAATATGGATTCGAAATATTCAAATTGGTCAGAGGCTTCATATTATGGCGCGAAAGTGGTTTTGTGGTTTTCGCTTGGTGAATAGGCAGTTATCCGGTATATGTCGTGGGGATGCAATAGAATGCTAAAACGACGTGTGGTGGATGCGACAATTCTCAAATTGCCCATTTTTCAAGCCCTTCAAGGTTCTAAACCTCAGGAAATCGGGGTTGCGATAACGATCATGGGCCCTCAGATTTGGAGCAGATCTGATGGTAGTCAAGTGAGAATGGGTCACATGTTAGTTAGGAAGTTGGGGCTGAGACTTTGAATGTGATGGTGGGTTTAAATATAGCATTAGGCCTTTATAATGCAAGGCCCGGGGTATATTAAATCGGAGGCGCTTAACATAAGGTGGGGCCAGGGTTATATGGACGCGGAGGGTAAAGGTGTAAAGCGAGGGGGGGGGGGGGGTTTAAACATATAAGGGGTGTCGGGGGGTCAATATAATAGGGTCAGGAGATCTGAATAAAAATATTTTATTTTAGGTGGAACTTGGGTAAATATTAATTTCAAAAAATAATGTAAAATGTGGGTTTTTACATTGTTTTGGATGAAATAAGGGGAACAAGTGTAGGGGAAGGGTTTTTAGCTTGGAAGTGGGCTTTTAGCTAGGAAAAAGGGGTCATATAGATGGGGGAAAATATAAAATGAGGGGATTGAGGTCCAACATGGGGTATGATAGCATGAGAGGAAAATAGAAAAAGGTAAAATGATGGATAATGAATGGGTTAAATGGGAAATAATGAAGGCAGTGAGATTTCTGAAAATAAATGATAATCAGGGAATATTATTTTTAGCAAACTGTAAAAAATACATAGTAACCTAGTGATAATGTAGAAAACATGAGACTAAAATTTTGTATGTGCGTGCTACGTGATTGAGTCAATGGACTTTGGGGTGGGTCAAAGTCCCTAATTTTTATGTAAATGGGTTTAAGGGTAAACTGTGGGCCTCAAACCATGGTTTGAGGCCATAGTGTCTGCACGGAAATATTATAAATAGATAGATCAAGTCTAAGGGAAGCAGTAGAACTAAGTATGCTATGATATTGTGATCTATATGCATCTATAATACATTGTAAAGGTTTTTTCTGGGTTGGGTTGAAAGGCCCCTGTTGGCTGTGTGCGTGGAGACCTAGTCTTGGCTATGTACGGACTCCACTAGCTATGTGGGTGGAGACCTAGTCTTGACTATGTGTGGACTCTGCTGGTTGTGTGCGCGGAAGGGTTTATGTAAGGGAACATCTGATATGTATTGAAATATCCGAGTTAATGCAAATGATGGATTTTGGCAAGCTTACTATGTTATGAATCTGAGTTATTTACTATTTCTATTCTGTTAATATCGCACTATTTGTGGTGATTATTGATCATTGCGTGAAGATATCTGTTATAGTTACATTGATGAATGAAAAATTTTCTTAAGTGATTGCATTATCAGATCTGGACCTGTTTCTGTTATACTTTATCTGTGTTGAAGTATCTACGACTCCGTCTTAGTTTTTTAAGGATTGCACAGTTTTTTTATTCTACTCTATACTACTGCGTGAATCTATTTACAATTGATATAAGTCTGAATTTGATTTTCTTAGGACCACTTCATTATTTTCTCCCTCAGGGTGTGGAAACCTAGTTCCAACACCCCCCATACTGCTTCAGGTGAGACTTTGATCTGCGTAAGAAGGTCATTTTCAAAAGGGCCAGTAGTTGGAGGGTTTGTTGGTTTATCCATAATCTTTGAACCTAGGCCAAGATCACTCAAGCCAAAAAATGGTTCTGTTTCCAGGACCAGGATCATTTTGAGGGAGATTTGATTTTGTGGCATCCTTCACGAAATGAATATCAAGATTGGCTGGATATAAATATCCTTGAAGTCACACTCCAAGAGAATATATGTTATAGGTCAATTTGGGCACCATTCCTAATTACCTGTTTAATTGGACATCATATCCAGAACCAATGAATAGGGTCTATCATTCCCTATCATTTCAGTTGCTACATGCCCTAAGACAAAGAACAAGACAAATAATCCATGAATTTCATTTGTAAAGGTTTAAAATATTTGAAGTTTATAATATATCATATGAGAGTTCACCAACACTGCCTCTAAAGGGACTAAGTGTGTTGCATATGCAAGTAACCCCACTCAAGGGTGCTCTGTAGAGCATTTCCCGACATTCATGGGTGCATTGGTCACATTTGGAGCGAAATTTTCATTGTTTCGGAATCTCCACTTCGCCAGTGCCTTCTAGAAGAGTTCACATGTGTCAAAATTTCAATCCATGTGTCCATTTGATACCTCTGAGACTGGGAACATGTCTTTCCTATTATTAGAAATTCATTGATTGTAAAACTACCTTTAGCTCCTCTATAAATTGAGCACAGATCCTAATGTTTGAGAAGGAATTCCAAATAATTTGAGTAGAGAAATGTTGGTGGAATTTCAATTGAGGAATTGATTTGAGTGACATGCTACTGGAGAGATGTGAATTTTGATGAGGATGGGATGCTGCTAGAGATGGTGACACTAAATCAATCACTGGGTTGTAACCTCCACTTCTATCCAATAATAAATATTTCTGCTTACTTTCCCACATATGTATTTGTATAAGCTCATGTATTTCATATTATGAATTCTTATTTGATTCATATGTCTCATGTTTTATTGATTTAACTGAATAAATTGAATAAAAATATGTATTATTGCTATCTTTTGTTGTTTAGTGTTCATCTTTGTAGGAAATATTTTAGCAATCTAGCTTAGATTTGAAGCTACAACAAGAGCGACAAAAGGATAATAGGAAGCACTTGGACTCCAAGTAAATTATTTGATCTATTATGTGTGTCTATTTATTGTTAGGAAAATTAGTTGCAAAGTCTTTAACCTGTTGTTCTAGATGAGCACTACATCTAGGGAAGAATGTTTTATCCATAATCCATAATTCCGCATAACAATATAAGTACTAATTTATCTGACAAACAGTGGGTGCAGAAATATGTTTATACATAAGTGCATGAAATATTCTTTTTCTCATTTGCACACGAGATAGAGGGGTGGTTGTCGCGCTTAGGTGAATTCCATCACTTCATAAAAGAATACATAGTCACTGAGTGGACTCCTAAATTGATCCAACAAGTAGAGAAGTTTGAAAATAAGATCACCCACACGGTAGATCATTGGATCGATCACATATTGGGAGGATATGTGATTGAATTTTCCATTAATTGATTTGTGTCCTATTCTAAAGAAAAAAAAAAATTCAAAGGCCCTAGAGGTAATTTCCCGCTCTCATTAAAATTGTTGCTGAAAATGCTATTATGTGAATGGGGTTGTTTGTACGAACAAAATTATTGAATGCATAAAAGAGGTCCAACTATGCGCAGTGGAAAATTTTACCGCGAAGACTCTGAAAATTTTTTTTATAGCCCTCTGAAGCCTAGATTTGATAGTGAAGCAAAACCAAAAAATAATAGCTCTAGTGACTCTGAAGAAGAAATCTCATCACACAAGAATCCTTTGAGTTTGTTTCCAACCCCATCCACTCCACTTCTACACTCACATCATAGATCACACACTCCACCGCGAAGTCCATCTCCACCACCTCCACCCCCCCTGAAGTAGATATGGCTACATCAATGAAGTTACCTAATTTTATAGGCATTAGGAATGATAACAATGATCACTTCTGGTTTTTGACTGAGGCCATAGGCAGGCTCATCAAATTAACAATATTGATATTAGAAAGGCGCAATTGGCTACTACTTTTCAAGATCCCACATTAGATTGGCACATTAGGTATGCTCAAGAAAACCCTAATGCTACCTTGGAACAAATCAAAGTGGTCCTAAAAGAGAATTTTAAGAAACCTAAGTCATACGCACACCTGGTGACAAAAATGAAGGATATTCGTCAGGAGGCTAATGAATCATATCAGAGGCCAATCAAAGGTTGAAGCACACTATCAGAGATGGTGGATTTGTTATTGATGGTACTCAACATAAGGAATGGTTCATTGTTATGTTTGTCCCACATGTACGCCAACCCTTATGTTAGCCAAATATTGGCACGCAAGCTGAGGCTGTGGAGGTTGCAATGAAATTAGAGGCTACCCTGAAACCTATTGCGCTGGGAACTCAATAGATTTAGAATCAGTTGGAAGAAATGCATCTATATATTCAAAGCCTATTCAAGGAAAAGTGCAAGGAGGTATGCACAAAGGTTTTGTGTATAAAATATAAAGCTTATGGGCACCATAAATATCAGTGTCTTTTCTTCAACAATCATGTGAACACTGGAGGTCCTAGTCCATTGAAGAATCTTGTGTGGTGCACTATTTGTCAAATTGTTGGATTAGATGACACAAATTCCTACCCAAGGATTAGAAAGCATCAACCTGACTTGAAGAAATTGTTTTGAAAATTATGTTCGTCATTAGGGCATAATGAAGAACATTGTCACAATTTTGATATGATGTTAGATAAAGCTGAAATATATAGAATGCAGGCTGAGCCTACATAAATAGCATCCCATTTTAGGCATGGAGGATTTCAAGGCAGAGGAAGAGGACTAGGAGGTGGATCAACTGGCCAAGGAATAGGACAAGTCATTTTCTATAACTATGGATATGTTGGCCATTAAGCACGCTGCTGTCTAAATCCAACACTATAATCCTATAGGTAATGTAGAAAATTTGATCATGTCTTAGAAGATTGTCCTGTATTGATTGCTAAAACGCAGTAAAAGAAGACACAAACTCCCACACAAAATATCGAGATAGTTCGCGCTGAAACCCGTGAATAAGATCCCAGTTTGAATGTGGTTACTAAGGGTGGTATTGCCACCAATGAAGATAAAGGAAATCAACCAACCATTGATGTATGGATCCATAAATCACTTGAAAACAAGGAAGGATTTAATATTCAACATGCAAAAGAGACCTTTATTGAAGTGGGGAAATAATTTACAGAAGTCAGTGTGTCAACATCAGGAAGAAAGATGAAAGAAGATAGAGGAGATGAAGAGATCAAGTGAAATATCCCTATTTTTAAGCTTTTATAAACAGTGAATAAATCTAAAGGTCATGAAGACCTAAGGAAAAATTATGTATGGACATATTATTTTTGGAAATTAATAAATGAACTTGAAATTTAATATTGTATAAAGACAACAGTAAATTGAGACCAGGAATTCTGATCCATGGGGAAGGACTAGAATTCTAAGACTTTCCAAAAATTCTCCAGAAATCCTTGGAGAAAAATAAAATAAATAAAAATTATTAGATGAGAGAAAAATATCTAATAAAATCCTCAGTAAAGTGGAAAGTTACTGAGAAGGGGTAAGAATAAAACTAGATTGAGGAAAAGGTAGTTTTAAAAGAAGCTTTTATGGAAGAAAAAAAAGGAAATCCTAGGCTAAGGGAAACAACATCCCAAAATAGCAAGACGTGATTATGGAAACAAGCTGAGGGAAATAAGGCTTAAATAAGCTATTCCTATTGTGACAAAGGGGTTGTCTACACTATAGAAGAATTGGTCTCTTCTCGGGGGACACCTGTGCAATAAGCTTGAGGTTGGGAGGAAAACAATATTTATAAAGTGGTATGTACATTATGTGGAAATTTTTTGTATATTAGAAATTCAGATTTAGCCTAGTGTTATCAGTTTCCAATAAATCTAAAATTGCAATCAGAAGATAAATAAAAATTGAACTCAGAAAATTTAGTTTGTTGTATGTTATTCGAATGGGATTTTATGTAACTAAACCCATAGACTTGTGCGTATTGTATAGTGTCATTTTTAGAAATATAATTTCCATATGTATTTGATAGATTCTCAACTATAAATTGATATTTTTAAGTCTCATGTGTTGTTACATAGGCTTGGTAGAGTTTAGGGGACAAACAAACACAATCTCTAAACCCTTTCCCAGGGTCTAAATTTGTGGTTTAAGTCCAAATTAAAATATGGAATTAAACTGAAACATTACAGTACATATATAATAAATACTAATATATTACAGTGAGATACATATCAGAAATAATTCTATGCTTATATCATACATTAAAATACTTATATGAATAATTTCTATGTTGATATCTGATATTAAGCTAAGCATCTAAATTAATTCTATGTTGATATAAAATTTAGACATGAAGGTAAAAAAAAAGTGCATATTTGATGTAAATTTGAAATATAGCAAACTAATAATCATAGAAAACTAAACCACACATGTGATAACATAATGTAGATAACCATAAGTTCTATATTATCTAACTTCCATATACATAAAGGTCCATTCAAAATCCTCTAGAGGATTTGAAGATGAAAATGTTCAAAATTAATTATGTTTGAATGGTATAGTATGATGTTATGATTTCATCATAGTCCTATTCATAGCAATATGTACAAATAACAAAATTAAGATATGCATAGTGGAGTAGATTGTAGAAGGGTCTCCATTGGTCTGATGACCGACCTAAAAAATTTGCATATTGTTTGTCAAATAATCTGACTAATAATCGAAATGAATATCACCATGGTAGATGATATCATATCAAACCTGAAGCAAACAATGTAGTTGAATTTATAATTTTAATTTTGAAAATTGAATCTAAAATTGATGAGCATATACAGTGAGAGATGATACCTGTAAATTTCTCTTCAATTTCGAAGACTCCTCCTTGCACTTATAGTAAAAGGGACTGTAAGTAAAGCTGGAAAAATAAATATAATAAAGGAAATTGTTATATAATATTGAAGTTGAATGTATAAAAAACCTAGAAGAAGGAGAGGCACATGTTTGTAGAATCGATGAACTAATTTCAAATACAGTACATTCAGCTGAAAAAAAAAGAAAAATAAAACAAAGTGTTACTTTTAGAAAATTCAAATGAAAATATTGGATAAGATGCATAATTACTTGCAGGAGGACAACAACCATAATAAAAATTACAAGGGAGACTTTTAAACCTATGTTTGAAGAAACTGGCGAATGTTCTGTATAATTGTCAAATTGGAATAGTATTTTGAAAATGAAATATATGAAAAATACTACTTGAATAGTGGTATAAAATTTATATTTAACAATCAGAAAAATTGTGAATAAAAAAACATTATCTAGAAAACAAGGGATGTAATAAATTCTTCACAATAATGAATTATTAAAGATTTAAATTAAGTAGAATTTTGAAAAAGGAAAATCCCGAATTTTGGCTAGATGGATATGGATAACCATTTTTACACAAATTCATTTCAAAGAGAGAATGAATTACAATTTTATGAATCAAATTATAGAGAAAGACAAGGCATAAAAACTAATTTTATAATCTAGAATTTCAGAATTTCATTATAACTGAGTAAATAATTTCACTGTGTTGTCACATTCAAAAATTTGGTAGGCATAGTATATCTATATAAGAATGTACAACACGTTCCATGTTCCTCATATAGAATGAGGAAAATGATGGTTTATAATCAACAAATTTCGAGAAAATAAAATTTACCCACTATATAAATTAACCCAGAGGAATTAAGTAAATTTGAAGTAAAAAAGGAAACATGCTCACACAAAGAATAACTTAAATTAATGAATGATATTTGAACTTCTGTGCCAAAGTAATTAACCCCTGTGGATTATAAGAATACAATTATTTTAATACATTTAAGAAATCCAAAGGAAAAACGTTGAAATTTTATCATCATAGAAATATATCAATTCTCTACATAGAGAAAGCATATAGTATATAAAAGTGTATTATCTTCATGCGGGACTTTAGCCATGCTTTTAAAGGATTAAACGAATTCAATACCAATATGTTTAATAGGAAAAAAAATTCAAAATGACTAGTTTGATACTATAACCAGGGTTGGAAATTTCATATTCACAAGGGTAAATTCATATGGAATGAAAGAAGGGAGAAACTCTGAACTATAACAAAAAGTAATACAGGTTGTTTCTCAAAAACCTAAATACAAATTACCAAATCTAAAATGAAAAAGTCCCAATTAAATATGCAAACAGGGGTTCCGAAAATTATGGATGGGGGACACTAACAAATTGGGGTATCTGATTCAGAAAAATAACAATAAGGGAACTCGTAGAAATGAAATGAAAGAAAAATAAAAACCCATAAATTATTCCAAGTTAAGAATGGGAATGAACCACAACATTTGCTAAAGGAACTAAACCCTTGGGAATTAAGAAATTTCAAAATAAATATAAGAGAAGGGAACTATGAAAATACGTGTTGGTATAAACACTTAGCTCGTTAACCATCGAGACTGTAGTTCTTTACGTTGATGAAGCAGGAACCAGTGTAAGGTTTCAAAGTAGAATGGAGTTATGTAAAGTAAATGAAATAACCAAATACAGTGGAACAGAAGGTAAAAATTCGAAAATTATAAAAGAATAGTGACGAAACCCTGATAACATATTCGAAAATTAGAAACGAGAAAAAATTGATAGGGTAGAACACACTTGAAATATCCTCAGAACTTCTATTCTAGAATTCAAACTACAAAAGAGGCTAAATTGAGCCATGAATGTAATGTTCACCTCTAGCTACAAAAATATAAGAAAGATATTTGTCATGGAGGAAAACATGAGAATGTCCTCTAGGTTCAAATGAAATCCTCACAATAATGCATGAAATTACTAGAAATATATGCACTAGCTGCCACTAGAGGAAATTCAGCCTAGGTGCCAAACTAAATGAAATGATGAATGCGTAATGCATAATTCTAGATTAGTCCAAAAGCAATTGGGTTTGAGGGAGGAAATTTCCAGTGTGCAATTGCATTAGATCTTCAACGTACAGGTGACCATGAGGAGTAATCATGATCATGTGAAGCCATGTGATGGATAGTACTTAGACTTAAATTCTATGATAGAGGATAAGGTAAGGTAGAATTTAATAGTTAATATGAAATGGGTACAAATCCTATGGGTGGAATACCATAGGAAATGAAATAAATTCGCTAACAATACAATAAATTTATACAACCGTAATGTAATGTCCCGAATTTTATGGGACATTAAATTTTGTTAAAGAGATTAATAAAATGTGTAGGGGACCCATTATTTGCATCATTAGAGAATAAAAATCCTCTAAGTATGAAAGAGGATCATATTGGAGCTGGATTTCACACTTCCATGTGTGAAAGGAGGTTTTTGCAAACATGCTTGGCCAAGGTTGACCAAGTCAAACTGCGTTGGCATGAGTTGGAAAGCACTATGTGGGACAACGTAGGAGGGAATATTATAGAGAAGAGGAAACCATAGTTCGAAATAGGGTCCATGGAGGGAAATATCATTGTATAAAAGAGGAGCAAGGAAGCCATTGTGGACATCTTTGGATCATTTTTACATCCAAGTCTTGAAGACTTGTTGCTGCCTCTTGTTGTTCAGCAGAGATGCAATGCCTTTAGGCACGAGGGAGTCCTGTTTAGGAATTCCTCTCCTTCTTGAGTAGCTCATGAAGGATTGCACTCCATTCCCCATATTCAGGCATTCAGGCCATAGCTTCAGCCATCTACATCAGCATAGTTTTTGCAACAGATATTGTATAGTGTTGTTGGGTGTTGCTGGGGAGGTTTCCACACACCATCCGAAGCTATTTTTTCAGTGGAGAGAGGTTATATCCACTGGGAGGTCAGAAAAGGAGGTTCATGAGAAGATCCCATCATCTTTTACATGAGGCCAACCACATTCCATCATTGGCAGCACAGTCCCTTTCTTAGACAACGTTTTTCTAAGTGAGTATTTGTTGTGAGGGATTAGCAGATTTTGGAGGGGAAGTCTTGGGTGAAAGGATCAGCCTTTCACTTCAGATTTTCATTGGAGAAGGGATCTTCATCTACAGCATCTATTTTAGCCCTCTCCATTCATTTCCATCTCTTGAGTTGCAGCAGCTAATGCAACTCTGACATTTTTGTATTATAATGTTTCTGCATAGATTTCAGCCAATCCTCTTAAAGGATTGATGTATTGTATTTTCAGGGGTTGAGATCTTGCTCCCCCTTCTTGTTTGAGCCTAAATTTCTAAATCGTTGTATTCTTATCATTTATGCAGCATTTCCTCTCTATAAGTACGCAGTCATGGCCTAGGGTTTGATATATACAGCAATGTTCTTCATATTTGTATGTGTAGATTTCTTAAGGCTTCTAGTGCCTATCTTGAGTGATCATTCCCTCAAGGATTTGTATATTTTTATGCTGCTATGTATTAATATGATGGCCATTTTATTCTCCAACATTTAATATGTATATGATTCACTACTATTTTCCATTTGATGAATTTTCTTATTTCTGTAGCTGCAATGTTGGGGTCATCTTAAGAGATTCCCAATCTTGTTGTATTTCCAAATTGGGGATATTGTCCCTTGACAATCACTCTATAGACAGAGTCTACTAGTGGGCCAGGTAGCCTCTGGAGCTCATCCTTTGTTAAAAGGTGAAAAATCCAATAAATTCCCCTGCAGTCTATCTCTGGAATAGATTTGCCTTTTCATTTGACAATGTTTCTGAAAAAGGAACATTACAGTGGTATCAGAGAATCGAACTGGCACAACCTGTGAGTTCGGTTTCAGAGGAGAATGATGAAGAAGATGAGACTGATCTCATCTATTTTTTAATAAAGAAGAACCTCCCTGAGGAGGAGGAGAAGAAAAGAGGAGAAGAGGAAGATCCATGCTCTTCCTATTCTCTTGAAGACCAGCATGGTAGATGCTTGGATTTCCTGATCTTAAGCAAGTACCCGGGTGACTATAAAACCCCATTCTACAGCATTCAGGAGAGCTACAATGTTCTCGTATTATATTCAATAGGTGGAGGAGAGAAGGCCCTATGGAAAAGAATAAATCAGAGGAAATGGATTTCTATTGTCTACATTTGATGGGGTTACTTCAGCTAGAGCTTGGGAGAAGAAGCTGGAGGCATTTTTATTGCTGCATCCAGTGGCAGAGAAAGAAGAAGTGGACATGGCAACGCTGCACATGGAGGATAAAACCTCTTTTTGGTGGTTCAAACCCTTGTTCCATTCAAGGGTGAGTTCTTTCGGAGACTTTGCTCAAGGTTTGATCCAAACCTTTGATGGAGGGAGGACAAAGGAGGAGAAAGCCATTCCACCATGGGAGGAGAATTTCACTAACGCTGCTATAGATTTAGAGGAGCAGCCTTCTACATCTATGGATGAGGAAGCCATTGGAGGAAAAAACATTGCAGCCACACAAGGAGGTCCCAATATCCACCAAGGTATGAGTAAAGTTCCACTTTCTATTTTAGCAATTAATCTTATGGATGGTGGAATTGCATATGAAGTGGTCCAAGGATCAAATCACATGGCCACTTTAGGGCCTCATGATTGCACTGCGCTATGCAAGGGGTTCAAGGAGGAGATGAACCCTCATCCTCATACATTTTTGATGATTTACATTCAGCCTTAAAGGTGGGGATGTAAACTTTTGGAGGATGAAGTAAACCATGACACCTCCATGGAGAATCATGAAGCAAATTGTAAAATCGGAGGAAGAGACAGCTGCTACATCATTGGAGGAATCAGCAGTGCTGTTGAACATGGGTGGAGGATACAACACCTCCATCACATTTGGATATTCATAGGTCCAACATATTCATGGGAGAGATGCCTTTCCTAAGAGGTCTCCAAGGAGTTGCATTTCAAACTCTCATGAAATGCAAAGAGAAATAATTGATGGTAGCCCTCATGGGAGGAGTACCAAAAGAATGGGAAATATGGCAGGATACTTACATCATTGAGCAGCATAGAGTATGGATGCATGATATTGATATGATGCTCATATCACTCATTGTGTCTTCATCACATGGGTTGTATGATGGAAGTATGGGAGAGAAGCAAAATACTTTGTTGCTTTGCTTGAGAGAGCAAGGGCATAATTGCTCTCATACTTTGCATGATGTTGCAGAAGAATGAGATGGCATTATCTCCTTGGTATTTTATGATAGAGAGGTACTTCCACCTTGGGAGGGGCTTCTCATGTATTACAGAATTATGAGAAATATCTTTGACAAAAATCATGTCAAATAATAGAGCTTGGTATTGATGAGAGCCTGTCGGTATAGGCCAACAACATTCTCTCTTTGGAGCAGTAACCGATGGATGAAGTGTGCCCAGCAGAAGTGTGGTGGATTGATAACCCACAAGTCCTAGAAAAATTTCATATTTGTTGCACTTGATAGACAAAGAGGAGGTGAGATGGATGAGGTAGTAGATGGAACCATATATTACTGTGCTACATTCTTCTTGACTTGGATGCCCAAGCATGAGAAGAAGGATCTTCTTGCAGCACCTAGTTCATTCATCTTCATGGGAGCATGCCAAACTATGGAGGGTTCATTCATGGATCCATACATCATCTTACTCCCGGTATATGGTAATAGATCTATTTTTACATTCGCTATTTTGTGTAATCTTATAATTATTTTTGCAGTGCATGGCTCTACAAGAGGGCAAGCTTATCAGATTGCTCCATGGGCAAAATTGGGCCAACTTGTATGATGGAGACAGCCATCCTTTACATGGCCTTGGGAAAGTGTTTTATTTCATGTATGATCAGTTGATATGCTCAACCATTTTCTATTTATTAGTAGCTATCATGACATACATAGCTATTCATGTAACACAAAACAACTTGCCGTATCATTTTCTAAAGCAGTAGTTTGGGAAAACTGCGATGGCACTCTTGGGGAAACTGTTGGTACACTCTTGAAACAAATGAAACCTTCAGAAATTTTCTAATTTTATTTATAATCATGACTTCCTTGCTCGTATGGATCATATTTGTGAAAGAAGCATGATTATGAGAAAGGCACATGAGTTGGATGTGTCTTTGAGTGAGAAAAACTCTCACATTTTCTGTAGTGCATGTTCTAAAGGGAACATGAAAGGAGGCATGGCTACAGCCACACATTTGCTTAAATGTGGGGTAAGCCATGGGCTTGGTAATTTTATCCATCCGTTGTATGTATATGGGCAGGTTTTTTACCTTATGTTGCTGATTCACTCATCCATTTTATTGTTCAATAGTAGAGGTGATATTCTTGAACAATACTTGCCATGGTATTTTCTGCAGCTGTAGTGGATGAGGTTGCATTATAACCCTATGAGGCATTGTTTGTACCTGCTGCACATGTTATAACCTACATAAAACATTTCATGGGGGAATTCTATGGTGATCTTGACCTATTCATCATAGATGACATGTCTTGGGCTAGCTAATTTTTCATTGATGGAGGAGAGACTCTCGGGGAGCTACTCTTCATTTTGCCATTTGAGGGCAATACATTCGCAGCCCAGGATCAGCATACAATCCACACTTATCATAAGTGGGGGATAGGACAACATGGGTCAAGTTATAGTGCTTGCCATGATTATATTTCAGCCCACCTTCATTTCTGGAGCTCAAGGTGGAGGGTGATTTACCATGAGTTTCCTTATTGGGAGGCAACTTGTTTTTCATGATTGGTGGCTTGAGGATGGGAGATTCATATGGGTATGTTAAATACCATTATATATCAGACCTCATGCCTCAAGGAGGCCCTTAGATATCTCTTGTTCCTTCATGGATACTTGTTTCTACATGATAGCTGTTTTGGGAGTGTTCACCCCAAGGCTGGATTGCATATGTTGGAGAGATAGTTTGGAGATTTGATTGCTGATACAGCATCCTTTTCCTTGAGGATATCATCACATGAGGATGTTATAGGAGGAAGGGCAGAAAGGATCTCAGTTCATCCTTGCAATTGCTTGAGGGAAAGCAATATTTTGAGAGGGGAGGACAGTAATGTCCCAAATTTTATGGGACATTAAATTTTGTTAAAGAGATTAATAAAATGGGTAGGGGACCCATTATTTGCATCATTAGAGAATAAAAATCCTCTAAGTATGAAAGAGGATCATATTGGAGCTGGATTTCACACTTCCATGTGTGAAAGGAGGTTTTTTCAAACATGCTTGGCCAAGGTTGACCAAGTCAAACTGCATTGGCATGAGTTGGAAAGCACTATGTGGGACAACATAGGAGGGAAGATTCTAGAGAAGAGGAAACCCTAATTCGAAATAGGGTCCATGGAGGGAAATCTCATTGTATGAAAGAGGAGCAAGGAAGCTATTGTGGACATCTTTGGATCATTTTTACATCCAAGTCTTGAAGACTTGTTGCTGCCTCTTGCTGTTCAGCAGAGCTGCAGTGCCTTCGGGCACGAGGGAGTCCTATTTAGGAATTACTCTCCTTCTTGAGTAGCTCATGAAGGATTGCACTCCCCATATTCAGGCATTCAGGCCATAGCTACAGTCATCTACATCAGTGTAGTTTCTGCAGCAGATATTGTGCAGTGTTGTTGGGTGTTGCTAGGGAGGTTTCCACACACCATCCGGAGCTAGTTTTTCAGTGGAGAGAGGTTCTATCCATTGGGAGGTCAGAAAAGGAGGTTCATGAGCAGATCCCATCATATTTTTCATGAGGCCAACCACATTCCATCATTGGCAGTGCAGTCCCTCTCTTAGACAACATTTTTTTGAGTGAGTATTTGCTGTGAGGGATTAGCAGATTTTGGAGGGGAAGTCTTGGGTGAAAGGATCAGAATTTCACTTCATATTTTCATTGGAGAAGGGCTCTTCATCTATAGCATCTATTTTATCCTTCTCCATTCATTTCCAGCTCTTGAGTTGCAGAAGCTACTGCAACTCCGACATTTTTTTACTATAGTGTTTCTGCATAGATTTCAACCAATCCTCTTAAAGGATTGATGTATTGTATTTTCAGGGGTTGAGATCTTGCTCCCACTTCTTATTTGAGCCTACATTTATATATGATTTTATTCTTATCATTTATGCAGCATTTCCTCTCTATAACTGCGCATTCATGGCCTAGGGCTTGATATATACATCAATGTTCTTCATATTTGTATATGCATATTTCTTGAGGCTTCTAGTGCCTATCTTGAGTGATCATTCCCTCAAGGATTTGTATATTTTTATGCTTCTATGTCTTAATATGATGGCCATTGTATTCTCTAGCATTTCATATGTATATGATTCACTGCTATTTTCCATTTGATGCATTTTCTTATTATTGTAGCTGCAATGTTGGGGTCATCTTAAGAGATTCCCAATCTTGTTGTATTTCCCGATTGGGGATATTTTCCCTTGACAATCACTCTATAGACAGAGTCTTCTAGTGGGCTATGTAGCCTCTGGAGCTCATCTCTTGTTCAAAGGTGTCAAATCCAGTAAATTCCCCTGTAGTCTATCTCTAGAATAGATTTGCCTTGTCATTTGACAATGTTTCTGAAAAAGGAACATTACACTCAAACCTTAATGGAAAAATAATGGTGAAATCATATGACATGATGGTAATTCAATCAAGCCATACATTGGTTATGGTAAATATTGAAATCACATGTCTTAGGGATGACTAAGAGTCTCCTTAATTAATTGTATGTTTGCACATTGTTAAGTTCATAGGATTAATATAGTGGTAAACTATAGTGGTAGTAGTTATCATAAATAATTTTATGTAAAGTGACATGTAGTTATACCCTAGGTATAATAGAGGGTATAGGAAGGGAATAGTAAAATCAATTAATTATTAAAGTGAATTGAGAAAGGTTAAAATGAATGTTGAGGACATGTATAATATATCCCATGACATAAGGGATATAGTACAATTAAGGGTAAAATAAATATAATTATAATGATTAAGGAATAGGGATAAGTTACACAAAATAGAACAAATTAACTATTCCCTAAGATGGGAAAAATAAAAATAAATACGTACATTATATTGATTGTGATTACGAAGGTAGTAAATGACTAGTTATGTTGAAATTGGACAAACATAATGACCAGAATAGTATAATGAATCAGAAATAGCATTGACAGAAGATTTTTTTTTTTTGTTAATGGGAGTTGTTACAAGTGGTATCAGAGCCCATGTTAAAAACTATAGGCTTATGGGTCCCAACACAGGGAAAAAATTATGTTGTCAAAATCATTTTAAATTGTTATGTGTGAATACTAATTGATTTTTGTGTGTCAGATTGAAGTGCAGAAAAATGTGCAGCTGCTGTCATGAATGATGAGGAATATTTGCACATAGAACTAGGGGGTGGAGGGGCCCTACCAGATCCAAATTCTCAAAAGCTGGAAATTATAAAGAATCTGCATCAAGAAATGGTTTAGCTAAGGACTAGCAATGAATAGTTGTTGCAGGCTAGTAATGAGCAAGAGAGGTAGATAAGGGAATTAACCTCTAGGTCTAGCCATCATAGTGAAGACTAGGAAAGAAGAGAAATTAAACATAACCCAACTTAGAGAGGTCTGAGAGTGGGGAAGAATCTGGTTCAAAGTCAAAAAAGAAAAAGGAGTTGCAAGGGGAATTCCACAAAATTAAGCCTGCAACCTTTGATGGGGAGAAGGAAGAGGTTGCAGAAGCCTAGCTCTTCAACATGGTCAAATAATTCCAAGTATATGAATACAAAAGTAATCTGAAAGAAAGATTGGCAGTTTACTAGCTACAAGGTAAAGCCACACTTTGGTGGGAAGAGGCCAAAATTATACAGTTGCTTGATGAAAAAACTGTTTCATGGGAATAATTTTAGGAGAAATTCAAATCTAGATACCTTAGTGAGAGGTATTTGATGATGGAGTGAAGGAATTTCATGAGCTAAGGCTTGGAAAACTCACTATTGATGAATTTGTGACTAAATTCACAAACTTACTTCGTTATGTGACTTACATAAGGGAAGAAAAATCCAAGGGACAACGATTTGTGAACTTCCTACCTACCATCTACAAGAAAGAATAGAATTTGATAATCCTACAATGATGGATGAAGCTGTTCGAAAAGCATAATTGTGCTACCAACAATTTAAAGGAGGAAATGGTCAGTTAAAAATTAGAAAAATAAAGAGAAAGAGAAGGTGGAAGCAAGCACGAAAAGATCAAAACCAGCCTATCTGAAGAATTTTGGAAAAAACCACCAGCGGAAAAAGTTTAATAAGAGTGGGGAAAATCAGACAACACATTCCCACACTAGTTCCAAGGCAATGGAAACAAACAACAAAAGAGAAGGGGTAGTAAAATATAAAGAACCATTGAAATTATGAGGGTGCGGAGAGCCTCATATGTTGCGGGACTTCCCACACTACACTCGTACAATCCAAAATATTCAAGCAGTACGAGAAGTGACTACAGTGAATGATATTGCTCGAAATATTCCCCAGATCAATGCAACATTAGAGGACAAACAAGCTAAGCATAATCAACCATGATTGAAATTGAAGGTATTATATTTTAATTAGCTGTATATGTTTTAATTGATCCAGTAGAAAATTTAAGTTATATCAGTCCCCAGATAGTGGAAAAATGTAAATTAAAAACAAAAAAATTTCAGCACTCTTGGCTGGTGCAACTAGCTATAGGAACAAAGAGGAAAGTCACTCATAAACTCCCCAAAATTGTTTTAAATTTAAATGGATATAGTAAAAATATAGAATTAAACATCGTTCCTTTAGGATCTTATGATCTTCTAGTTGGAATGGATTGGCTAGAACAACAGAAAGAAATAGTGAATTTCTTTCCTTTAGGATCTTATGATCTTCTAGTTGGAATGGATTGGCTAGAACAACAGAAAGAAATAGTGAATTTCTTAGAAAAAAGGTGACTTGCACTAATGCTGTAGGAAAATTGGTAGTAATTAAAGGAAAACTAAAACCAATGTTTATTAGGCAGTTTTATGCATTACAATTAAAACAGACAATAAGAAAAATATGTCAACTATATGTTGTCCAGGTTGAGGATTTGGAAAAACTAGCAGAAAATGAGTGGGTAGAAGACTTACCTATAATCAAGGAATTCAGGGATATATTCCCAGAAGAAATCCCTCATCTGCCCCCTCGAAGAGACATTGAATTTTCTATTGAGCTAGTGCTAGGAGCTACACCAATTACAAGATTTATTAGACAAGGGGTACATTAGACCAAATGTGTATCCGTGGGGAGCACCAATGTAAGTTTTTTGAAAAGAAATATGGCACCTTCTAGATGTCTATAGAATACAAACAGGTAAACAAGTTAATCATCAATAACTAATATCCTCTTCCAAGAATATATGATCTATTTTATCATGTAAGAGGAGCCACCATATTCTAAAAATATGACTTAAGAACTGGCTATCATCAACTCCAGATTAAAGATGAAGACATCAATAAGAAAACCTTTCGAACTAGATATGGACATTATGAGTTTGTAGTTTTACCCTTTGGACTCAAAAATTCCCATGCTACCTTCATGTTCTTGATGAAAAATGTTATACATAAACATCTGGATAATTTTGCATTAGTGTTCATAGATGATATTTTGGTATGCTCCAAAAATGAAGAAGAACACCAAGAAAATCTTAGAATAGTGCTGCAAACCCTTATAGAACATCGATTGTATGCAAAACTCAACAAATGTGAGTTTTACAAACCCAAGATTCAATATATGGGACATGTCATTTCTAAGGATGGATTGGCGGTAGATCTGGAAAAGGTACAAGAAATAGTGAATTAGCTTGCACCCATCGATGTACCAACAATTCAATCATTTATGGGTATTGCTAGATATTACTGCAGATTTGTGGAAGGATTTTCTGAATTAGCTTACCCCATCACATCATTGCAAAAAAAAGGAGTGAAATTTGAGTGGACAGCTAAGTGCCAAGATAGTTTTGAACAACTGAAATATAAATTAACTACTACACCTACAGTGAGAATTTTTGATCCAACTAAGGAGTTTGTAGTGTGTACTGATGATTGTATAGAAGAGCTGGGAGGAGTATTACTGCAAGGCAATGCAGTAATAGCTTATGAGTCATGAAAATTGAAGAAACATGAACAAAATTATGCAATATATGACTTAGAACTGGCTGTTGTTATATAAGCACTAAAAATGTGGAGACATTATCTGTTGGGAGATAAATTCATATTAATTACAGATCAGATAAGTTTAAAGTATTTATTTACCCAACCAAATTTAAATGCCAGACAAGAAATGTGGTTAGCTTTCATTAGTGAGTTTTATATGGAAATAAAACACATAAAAGGTAAAGAAAACCAAATTTCTGATTCTTTAAGTAGACATTTTCATAAAATTTTGACATATACAGGTAGTAGTGTAAGATTTGATGTGGAAGAAAAAATTCAAGGAGTAACGTTGCAAGATCCTCAATACGTAAAATTGCGAGAAAAATTACAGCAAGTTGAAATTGAAGGATATACTATAAATCAACAATGAATGATCAGCTACAAGCAAATATTGTACATTCCTAATGTATCGAATTTGAAATGGGAAATATTAGATGAATACCATAAGAGGCCTTATAAATGTCATCTAGGTTATCAAAAGATGATAACAACATTGACGAAAAACATGTTTTGGGTAGGAATGAAGAAGTAGGTAGCTAATTACTTGGCAATGTGTTTTGAGTGTCCATAAGTTAAACTAGAACATCAGAATCCTGTGGGTCTACTTAATCCTCTTCCTATTTCGGAATGGAAGTAGGAAGTGGTATCAATAATATTTATTACAGGACTGCCACGTACCAAGTACCATCATGACTTAATTATGGTGGTAGTGGACACTCTAACAAAATCATCACATTTTCTACCTGTATGATCCACTTTTGGCACATCACAAGTGGCCAATGTATTCATGAAATAAATCTTTAAACTCCATGGAATCCAAAAAATGATTATCTTTGATAGAGATGCAAAAATTACATTTGCATTCTAGAAAAACCTGTTTTGAGGAATGGGTACAAAGCCGAACTTCAATACAGGTTACCATTCCTCAAAAATATGGGAAAATTGAGAGAAAAAATTAGATATTCGAAGATATGCTACGCATGCATGTGATGGACAGACCCACTAAGTGGGAATATTTTCTGCATTTGGAAAAATTTGTTTACAATAACAATTATCAGGCTTCCATTAAAATGAGTCATTTTGAAACTCTGTATGGTAGAAATGCCACAGTCCACTCAAATGGATTCAACCAGAGGAAAAATTTGTTCTTGGACCAGAAGCACTACATGAGATGGAGCAGACTATGAAAATAATTCAACAAAATATTAAAGTAGCTCAATATTGACAGAAGAGTTATGCAGATAAGAAAAGAATTCATAGGGAGTTAAAAGTTGGAGATCATGTATATCTAAGGATTAAACCTCGCAAAAGTACATTACATGCCAACATTTGTGCTAAGTTAGCACCTTGATACTGTGGACCCTTTGAGTTTTTTAGGAGAGTGGGGCCAATAGCTTACAAACTGGCTCTACCTAGTCATATTAAAGTTCATAATGTTTTTCATGTTTCATTGTTGAAGAAATATATTATATGTACATGACCTACTCATGTGATTGAATGGACTATGATATAGGTGGAAACATAAGGGGACTTTCTTCCAGAACCACTTTGTATATTGGAGAAGGAAGAAATCGTGCTCTGGAATAGAACAATAGCTAGGGTGAAAGTGCAGTGGAAGCAATTTTCACCAAAGGAATATACTTAGGAGCAGGAAGACGTGATGAAAGAAATTACCCATCACTATTTAATAAATAAACATAAAGAGCTACAACACCGAGGATAGTGTTTTTTTTTAGAGGGGGACTATGTAATATCCCTATTTTTCAGCTTTTATAAATAGTGAATAAACCTAAAGGTCAGGTAGTCATAAGGAAAAATTATGTATGGACATATTATTTTTGTAAATTAATAAATGAATGTGAAATTTTATTATTGTAACACAAGAATAAATTGAGACCAAAAATTCTGATCCATGGGGATGGACTAGAATCCTAAGATTTTCCCAAAATTATCCAGAAATCCTTGGAGAAAAATAAAATAAATAAAAATTATTAGATGAGAGAAAAAGATCTAATAAAAGCCTAAGTAAAGTGGAAAGTTACTGAGAAGGGGTAAGAATAAAACTAGACTGAGGAAAAGCTAGTTTTAAAATAAGATTTTGTGGAAAAAACAAAAGCAAAGCTGTTAGGCGGATTAATCCCTCTTGCGGACAAGAGCGATCTCCCTAGTATCCTAAGGATATCTAGAAACAAACAGACCAAATGAAAACTATTTTCTCTAGATTATTATGATTCAAAATTATTAATTAACTAAATGGGAAGAGATGCTCCTACCTTAAGTCCAACGCTTGTTGTAATATTCAACCCAGTCGCTCCAAAAGAGGTCAATTCAGCGTGTAAGACCTGCATCCAAAGACAGGAAAAATAATAAAAGCATATGTACGATATAATAATTCAGAAACATTAATCTAGCCCAATAGTCAAGGAATCCAAGAATCAAATTACTCAAATAGATACATGAACAACTTAGTGAGAAAATAGAATCCATTTGTATTAATTTATATGATAAGAAGTAACCTTAAAACCTTGTCACCTTGATGTTATACAGGTTCTTCCGGGGTCCTGAACATCCATTTTCCATCGGTTTGACAAGCCTTCTCCTCTCCGAACTAGCATAAAACTATGGATATGAGTATGTAATCGTTCTCATACCATTGATGCCAAGTATAGAGAGAAAAATTTCTTCAGAAATTCACCTCAAAACCACCAAGTTCTAAGTACCCTTGAGACTGAAACATGATCTGAATTTATAGTAGAAAGGAGGAGGTTTCAGTTCCAAAGAAAAGGGGATAAAGTCCTCTCAAAAAGGAATTTTAGCTCCAAATACCAATGAATAATCTCCATTAATGAAGGGATAGAGGTTCATGAATGAAGGGGTGAAGCTCGACAAGATTACGCTTCTAGAAGCTTCCAACTGGGAGAATATTCGACCAGCTGGGCTTCTAGAACTTAAATTTTCTTTTATTTTACCTTTTATGAGGGTTCGCGGTTTTAGTAAGCAGAATGTGCGGGATGCGCCACAGTTTATAGAGGAAGAAACTGTGGTACCATGGGTAAGGACTAGGAAAAGTGTGGAGTTAGGCTTTTAGGGTTTTAATGAGATTTTTCCAAATTCCAAAACTTTGTTTGGGAACTTTATAATTTTGGACCTCCAAGGGAGCATAAAATAGGTAATGATGAACCCATAAAGACAACTAAATGTCATGGTGATAATTTTTAGTGTAACAGATTGCCCCCTAAAGTGTGAAGTCTGAAGTAGTTCTGAAGAGTGAAGTGCTTTATCATTCCAAGGATTGGGTTGTAGGTGTATCGGTCGAAACCTATAAAAACATTAAATGAAAACATATTTATGTATATCATCACTGAGGTAGGCATTCCCATACTCAGATAAAAACCAAATACATGTTTTGTTAAAGAAATGATTTTAGAAATGATTTTTCGTAAGTAGTCTATTGTATCATGAATAATAAAACTCCATGCAGCTTGGATGGTAGAAACTAGATCCAAGGTCTTGGTTTCTGCTTCCTGAACTAGTACGATTCTATCCATGCGATTGATTGTGTCGAAGTCGAACATGGTAGAAACCACTTGATTACCAGTCAATGATGTGAACTCTTAACAAGTGTGAGAGAAACCACCAATAATGACAATGGCTCTCAAAGTACTGAGTACAATACATGAAGTGTGAATGAATGATTTGCAGTCGAACACTTCACAGAGCCATTCGATCGAAGGTCAATGATGTCACCTGTCGTCGAAGGCGAGAAACTTGCCATTAGGGCATGCAGATCCAAAGGTATTGATAGGATTCTAGATCAACTTTCTAGATGATGAGCTATTGTCGATAGAAAGTGACTCGCCATAGGAAAGCCCATGACATGAAACCATTAGATCAAGTTTTGAGGAAATTTTAAGCAATTACTGACTCAGGAATGGTCAACGGAAATGGAGATAAATGTTCACAATGAATGGTTTATTTGAATTTTTCTCTTGAACACATAAATACAGTGTAGATGGTTTGGTGACAATTGACCTAAAGATAATACCCAGAAACCGACTGAAGAATTTCAATGTGGTTTTATTAACTGTTAGACAAAGGATTTTCCAAACCCAAATATGAGCGTGATAAAAGTGTCATGTTCAAGAGTGGTATACTACTTTTTGGAACAAAGTATGACAACTGGATTCATTTTCTCTCTTTTTCCTCCACCATTTCTGGCAAGTACCTCTTTATTTTTGACAAGCTTGAGGAGGATAACATTTTCTTGTTGTAATTACAAACTATGCTTGAGATAAGTTTCAATGCCCCCCAAGCATAACTTGCTAGAGCACATGCTCCCCAAGCTTCATTGAATTCGACTAAGTAGACTATTGGTTACTAATAGGTGGATGTAGTGAAGGTTCATTTACGAGATCAGATGAAAGACTCGACTTAAAATTTACAGGATCTAATCAAATACTCGACTTAATTAGGAGAGGATTTGTTTCATTTTTTAATGAGATTGACACAAGAAAAGAACTATGCTCATGGAAACTTGTTTGATTTTCTAATGAGCTTGACACAAGAAAAGGAATTATGCTCAAAGGCATGTTTCATTTTTTAACGAGGTTGACACAATAAAAGGAAGCCTTCTAATAGGGGCTTGTTTCATTTTTTAACGAGGTTGACACAGTAAAAGAACTATCCTCATTGCTTGATTCATTTTTTAACGAGGTTGACACAGTAAAAGGAACTATTCTCAAGGTGACCTGCTTCATTTTTTATCGACGTTGACACAGTAAAAGGACTATCCTCATGATCTGTTTCATTTTTTAATGAGGTTTACACAGTAAAAGAACCATCCTCACGATGAAATGATTCATTTTTTAACGAGGTTGACAGAGTAAAAGGAACTACCCTCAAGGTGACCTGTTTCATTTTTTAACGAGGTTGACACAGGAAAAGAACCATCCTCTGGGATCCTGTTTCATTTTTTAACGAGGTTGACAGAGGAAAATATCCATCCTCATGGATCCTTGCCATGGTTTCCAACTGGAAGGAACACATGTCAAGGGACAATCCTTGATCATGGCTTCCAAGAGGTCTTCATCAGAAGGAAGAACAATTCTCTGGAAGGAACACATGTCAAGGGAATCAATAGGGATAAGAACATCGTGTTCAAATAATCCCATCGGGTTTTCCATGTCAATTATAGGATCTAAGTCAAAGGAATTTGAGCAAACAGTGTAGGCTCGCTTTCATCAGTAAATGAAAAAATGGGACTGGTTGCCACATAATTAACCCATGGCAGGGTATATACCACTTCCATATAAGGAACATTTAGGAATTCAGATTATTGGTAGTTGAATCAAGACTAGCGAATGAAATTTGGTCAACACTCACACTATTTCCATTATGAGGGAAATACATCACGTGAAAGAGTGTCGATATGACAAATTTCATTTCATATACATAGTCTCGTCCAAGGATAAAATTGAATTCCAAGGGGCCTCGGTCTACCATAAGATAAATACAGATAGTTTTACCTTCCAAGGTAATAGGAAACTTTGGAAGGATCCCTAAATTTTCACTAATGGTTCTATTAAAAGCTGACAGAATCTGTGTAACAGGCACAAGCTAAGGGGAACCCAAATCTTGCTAAGCGGTTGAGGATAAAATACTAATAGAAGCACCTTCATCTATATTTGTGAAACACACATTCTTACCACAAACCTTCACAATTATTTGGAAAGGGATGAAGGAAGGAAGATGAAGTTTTGTCAGTCTATTCCAATCAAAGGAAAAGACCTCGGTACTTGGAGGGGGTTCTGAAGAAACAAGTGAAATGCCCCCTAACGTAGAAGAATTTGGTGTAACAATAAGAACCTGAGCGCTACTAATTTCACTCTCTATAGGGAGAGTGGGATTGACCTGATGAGAAATCAAGTCGACCACTTGATCAAATAATGGATCATCAACTTGAGTGATATCAGTTTCACTCTTCAATGGAAGAGTGGGATTGACTGTACTTGGAATTAGATCAATCACTCCGTCAATTGATGGTAGGTTGGGAGAAATTTTATGGTAACTGGTTGGAAGTTTTTGTTGTGGAATAGTAAGGTTTTCCAACAATTTTGAGGCTTCATACATGTGAGGGAAAATGTGAGTTTGATGACTCCCTTTTAATAACTTACAAGGAAACCTAACTTTACCCTTTTTTCCAGGAACCTCACAATCACTGGTTGATGGATCAATGGTAAGTTGATGAGAATTTTCTGACCATACTTCCAAAACCTTAGGAATACTAGGACAATTGTTAAGGAAGTGGTCACCCTTCCAAAGCTTGCAAGGGTATTTGGGTTTGTGATGCATGTTGGAGGTTTCCTCAACATTACTAACACTTACAACCATGGTTGCTTGTTTGACTTCTTTCTTATTTGGCTTCTTCTTCTTCTTCCCTTTCTTCTTCTTCTTAGCCACCTAGTTACTAGCATCAAGGCATTTAACAAGTGAAGAGGAAGAAAGGGAGGAATAAATGTTGGGCGAAGAAGTTAAAGGTTCAACATGAGGTTGGGGATGTTGAGATGGTGAACTCTTTTGAGGTGAAGAATCCGGTTGAGGTGGAACACTTTGAGTATTCAAGGCCAACGAAGTTGAAAATAACCATATTGGTATACCTATTGTAAATCCAGGTAATGACAATGTAGCCATATAAGGAGGACCAAAATTTCCAAAGCAAGGAAAAGTACTAGTATTCTCATTAAAAGGGGTTCCTTGGTTGGTAAATTCCAGAACAATTTCCATTAGATTCAACTTCAGTGAATTTTATTGACAATTTAAACATATTCACAATTCACAATTCACACCTAACAATTAAAATTCACAATTCGCACCTAAGGTATCTAAAAATTAAAAAAAAACAAATGAACACGTGCTATGATCACCTAACAAATCTAGGAGTCAAACCACACGCAAACAATATGTTTCCACAATAAAAACACTAGTTGGTGATGTAATACAATGTCACAGAAATTAATGTGGAAAACTGGCGGTTGGAATATTTACCCTAACAACCTGCTTAATGAAACAGTCTGGTGCAAGTACCTCCATTATGCCATCTCGAAGTGAAGTGCACCCTCTGGAAAGTCCAAGTGAGTCTAGTCAACATCTGATCCAGGTACAGTGGGACCTTCCCTTCACTGTTACCTTGGGAAAAATCCTAAATATTATGGCTACTAAGGTCACCAAATGAGACAATTATACCTAGGGGAATAGTCTACCATCTGATATAAACGCAAGGGAAGAGTAACAAGCTTAATCCCCTTGAAGGCTCCTTGATACAATCCAAGGTTTACGAACAAGTGACCCCAGGCTCCTCGATAATGGTCTATTCGAGGGTTACCGTTTTAAGTACATGCACATCTATTATCTTTCCCAATGAGATAGGTACAATTACGTCACTGGTTCCGACATGATCTCGTGCTTGACTCTTTTAAGAAGAGCTTCCCAGAGCACAATTGCAACAATTGGAATTTTTCCTTACCGCAAGATGCTACTTGTTTGTTTAGTTGCTTTGGAAAGTTAACTACAACCTATTCCAAAGCACTAGCCTAATCTAGATTGGTGGAAAGAGCCCTAGAAAATGTAAAAA
This sequence comes from Pinus albicaulis, assembly GCA_034641835.2. NCBI lineage: Eukaryota > Viridiplantae > Streptophyta > Pinopsida > Pinales > Pinaceae > Pinus > Pinus albicaulis. Next base: position 206,169,532 of record CM076579.1, on the reverse strand, counting down.
ATACTAGATTAATTTTATTAAGCGCTGTGTTATTTGGGTTGTTATTACTCGAAGGGTAAATGGATATGAAACCAATGGTGTTATGACCTGACCCAAAACTGAATGCAATCGAATATGATAATGTAATATTTTCAATTCTATGAATCCTAATTAAAGTAAGGAAAGAGGTTCCATTCACTTCCAACAATGCAAAGATTGATAAATAAGAGAAAATATAACAAATTCTCAAATGCAATAATTTTATGAAGAAAAACTAATGCTTTTTCCATAATGTAAACTATGCACATTTTTCATTCTGATTCTGAAAAAATGAGAATTCTAATTATGAAAATGTGATCTATGCAATAGAATTCTCAAACATAAGATGATTCTAATGTAATCTAAAGAATCAATCAAGTGTAAGTAAAGAAAATTGGGTGCGAATTCCAAAGGTCAAAAAATAAAAACACTCAAACACAATTTATTTAATGAGGGGGAATTGTTTTTGAAAAAAAAAAGAAAAAAGATGAAAAATTGTTAAGATACTGAGACAAACCTCGAAGTAATGACCAAAGAAAATAAAATTAAGAGTTTCTCAAAAAAGAGACTCAAAACACCCAATTAACTTAACAGAGATTGATGGGACTGTAAAAGTTGCTGAAAGAAACTCACACATAAGACTTTGACAGTCAAGACAAGTTGGGGCAAACTCAGATAATTTGGTAATTTGGCTCCTGAAAAGAGAATTTTTAATTTTTCAAAAAATTTCCACAAGTCTGTAGGTTTCGATGGACAACAATGCAGCACCGCACTATTCTGAACTAAAAACCGCGGAGGCTACCACACTATTTTTAAACAAAAACCGTGGAGGCAAGGAAAAGTATAGAAAAAATAAAAATTTAGATTTTCTTTTCAAGGATTCTGATAAGTTATCTACCCAACCCACTTTTAGACTAATCAAAATCATAATACTCTTAAAATTCAAAATAAAAAATAAAATGGAAAACTAAGTTCTATTCCCCAGTGGAGTTGCCATTTTGTTAGGCGGATTAATCCCTCTTGCGGACAAGAGCGATCTCTCTAGTATCCTAAGGATATCTAGAAACAAATAAACCAAATGCAAACCATTTTATCTAGATTATTATGGTTCAAAATTATTAATTAACTAAACAGGAAGAGATGCTCCTACCTTAAGTCCAACGCTTGTTGTAATCTTCAACCCAGTCGCTCCAAAAGAGCTCTATTCAGAATGTAAGATGTGCATCCAATGACAAGAAAAATATTAAAATCACCTGCATGATATAATAATTTAGAAACATTAATATATCTCAGTGATCAAGGAATCCAAGAATAAAATTACTCAAATAGATACATGAACAACTTAATGAGAAAATAGAATCCATTTGTATTAACTTATATGATAAGAAGTAACCTTACAACCTTGTCGCCTTGATGTTATACAGGTTCTTTTGGGGTCCTGAACAGTTGTTTTCCATCGGTTTGACAAGCCTTCTCCTCTTCGAACTAGCATAAAACTATGGATATGAGTATGTAATCGTTCTCATACCATTGATGCCAAGTATAGAGAGAAAAATTTCTTCAGCAATTCACCTCAAAACCACCAAGTTCTAAGTACCCTTGAGACTGAAACATGATCAGAATTTACAGAAGAAAGGAGGAGGTTTCAGTTCCAAATAAAGGGGGATAAATTCCTCTCAAAAAGGGATTTTAGCTCCAAATACCAAGGGGTAATCTCCATTAATGAAGGGATAGAGATTCATGAATGAAGGGGCGAAGCTCGACCAGATTACGCTTCTAGAAGCTTCCAGTTGGGAGAATATTCCACCAACTGGGCTTCCAGAACTTACTTTTTCTTTTATTTTACCTTTTACGAGGGTCCAAAGTTTTAGTAAGCAGAACGTGTGGGATGTGCTGCAGTTTATAGAGCAAGAAACTATGGTACCATAGGAAAAGTGCAGAGTTAGGCCTTTTAGGGTTTTAATGAGATTTTTCCAAATTCCAAGACTTGGTTTAAGAACTTTATAATTTTGGACCTCCAATGGAGCATAAAATAGGTAATGATGAACCCATATAGACAACTAAATGTCATGGTGACAATTTTTAGTGTAACAAAACCCTAGGCTAAGGGAAAAACATCCCAAAATAGAAGGACATCTTTATGGAAACAAGTTGAGGTAAAGCAAGCTTAAATAAGATATTCCTAGTGTGACAAATCGGTTGTCTACACTATGGAAGAATTGGTCTCTGCTCAGGGTAGAGATGTGCAATAAGCTCGAGGTTGGGAGGAAAACAATATTTATACGTTGGTATGTCCATTATGTGGAAATTTTCCATATATTAGAAATTCAAATTTATCCTACTGTTATTAGTTTATAATAAATATGAAATTTCAATCAAAAGATAAATGAAAATTGAACTCAAAAAATTTAGTTTTGTTGTATGTTATTTGAATGGGATTTTATGTAAATTAAACCCATAGTTCAAAAAAATTAGTTTTGTTGTATGTTATTTGAATGGGATTTTATGTCAATTAAAGCCATAGAATTATGTGTATTGTACAATTTCATTTTTAGAAATATAACTTCCATATGTATTTGACAGAGTATCAACTATAAATTAATATATTTAAGTCTCCTGTGCCATTACATAGGCTTGGAAGAGTTTAGGGGACAAAGAAACAGAATCTATAAACCCTTTCTGAGGGTGTAAATATGTTGTTTAATTCCAAATTAAAATATGTAATTAAACTGAAAATTTATAGTACATTTATAATAAATACTGATATATTACAGTAAGATAAACATCATAAATAAATCTATGTTGTTATCATACATTCAAATACTTATCTAATTTATTTATATGCTGATATCATATATTAACATACACATCTGAATTAATTCTATGCTAATATAAATTTTGGACATGAAGGTAAAATAGAAGTGCATATTTTTTGTAAAGTGGAAATTATAGCAAACTAATAATCATACAAAAATTAACCACACATGTGATAACATAATATAGATTGTAATATTCCCAAATGGAAATAGCAGCAATATAGCTCATAAAATGAAAGCAGTAGTAAGTATTTAACACATGAAATCATGGGACCAATATAAAGCCATGCTATTTATTTTATATGCAGCAAATAAGTACAAAACAATGAGGCACCAATCATATAATGTGATCACACAAGCCTCCAATACATAAACACTCTCAAAATTGAGATGTTGCTGCAACACAAAATGCTAGAGAACTGCTACAGCGCAGTCATATTAGAAATAACTATAGCTAGAGATGATACAATGCTACAAAAATACTGATATAGGCCCCAATAGAATCTAAACATAGAGATCTGGGCGCTAGATTAGCTTTCCAAGACAAGCCAAGAGGGTTTTCAGAAAATGCACACAATGTGCCAATGTAAGCTACAACCCTAGGGCTGAAGATATGCTGCAACAAAAGAAATGAGACGATATGGCTGAAGCTAATGTAGAAATATACAAATCTTCTCCAATATATCCTCTGGATGAAAGAATGACTCCTCCACTAAAGAAATATCCTCCCAAAACAACCACTGCAACTGCCCCTACAACTCCTCCCTAAAATAATGCAGATCTGGACTGAAACTGTGCTGTAGGGGATAAATCCTCCTTTTCTTGGTGCCAAATGTGTCAATAAAGCCCAAGGGGATTATTTATAGGCCTCCCAAAGGATGGAAACCTTCTTCCACTGAAAAAATAGCTCTGAAGACACGCGATCTAATTCTCCACTGCTGCACCCTGCAACACAATACAGTGTCCTGTTGAAACTGCGCTAATGAAAAAAGTTGTAGCTTGGCCTGAAAACCTAAATGTGGGAATGAAATGAAATGCTATTCCAAGAGGCCTCTCAAGAAAATAGGTGGGATTCCTGATCAGGAACACCTGGTGCTAAACAACACAACAATCTCAACTAAACTGTTGAAGAATGCAAAGAAGTCTAAATAGACCACATGTAAAATAATAATCCAAAACATAACCCCATATGGCTAGCATCCTCTTCCTTATATATATTATAAGATTATTTTCCCTTGGCCCCAATCAATTAGGTCATTTCCTCCATGAAATCCATCTCCCTCCAAAACTGCATTATTCCTCATTTAATGTCCACTCCTCCATAACAACGTTGTTGACTTGGTCAAAGTTGACCTGTTCAACATGATCCAAACCATGTTCGTACTCAAAGGTGCTTTATTAAGCTGCTTAGAGGGTCTCCTTTCACACTAGAAGTGTTTTTATTATTGCTAAGGATATTTATGGGCCTCCCCACCCATTTATTCACCTACCTATTGACAAAATGATCCTTAATATTCCATTTAGCTAAAAGCTAAATTTTAGGAATATTACATAGATAACCATAAGATCTATATTATATAACTTCCATATACATAAATTTTCATTAAAAAGAGGAATTGAGGATGAAAATGTTAAAAATTAATTATGTTTGAATGGTACAGTATGATGTTACAATTTCATCATAGTCCTATTCATACCAATATGTACAAAAACAAAATTAAGATATGCATAGTGGAGGAGATTGCAGAAGGGTCTCCATTGGTCTGATGACCGACTGGAAAATTTGCATATTGTCTATCAGATACTTTGAATAATAATCACAATGGATATCAACGTTGTAGAAGATAGCATATCAAACCTGAAGCAAACAATGTAGTTGAAGTTAGAATTTTAATTTTAAAAATTTAATATAAAATTAAAGAGCATATACAATGAGAGACGATGCCTGTAAATTTCTCTTCAAATTTGAAGATTCCTCCTTGCACCTACAATAAAAGGGATTGTAAGTAAAGCTGGAAAAATAAATATAATAAAGGACATTTCTATATAAAATTGAAGATTGATGTATAACAAACCTGGAAGAAGGAGAGGTACAAGTTTGTAGAATCGATGAACTAATTTCGAATATAGTACATTCAGCTGAAAAAAAGATAAAAAAAAAAGTGTAACTTTCAAAAAAGTCAAATGAAAATATTGGATAAGATGCATAACTAATTGCAGAAGGAGAACAACCATAATAAAAAGCAGAAGGGAGACTTTCAAACCCATGTTTGAAGAAAATAAAGAATGTTATGTATAATTTTCAAATTGGAATACTATTCTGAAAATGAAATATACAACATAGTGGTATAAAATTTATATTTAACAATAAAAATAATTGCGAATAAAAAAACATTATCTGGAAAACAAGTGATATAGTAAATTATTAGATTTAAATTAAGTAGAATTCCGAAAGAGGAAAATCCAAAATTTTGGCTAGATGGATATGGCTAGTCATTTTTACACAAATTATTTTGAGAGAGAGAATGAATTACAATTTTATGAATTGGCTTATAGAGAAATACGAGGCATAAAAAATAATTTTATAATTTGGAGATTCAGAATTTCATTATGACTGAGTAGATAATTTCACTGTGTTGTTATGTTCAAAAATTTGGTAGGTACAGTATACATATAAGAATTTACATCACTTTCCATGTTCCTTAGATAGAAAGAGGAAAATGATGGTTTATAATCAATAAATTTCTATAAAATAAAATTTATGCACTATATAAATCAACCAAGAGGAATTAAGTAAATTCGAAGTAAAAAAGGAAACGTGCTCATAAAGATCAGAACATAAATTAATGAATGATATTCGAACATTTGTGCCGAAGTAATGAACCCCTCTGCATTATAAGAATACAAGTCTTTTAATACATGAAAGAAATCCAAAGGAAAAACGTTGAAATTTCATCACCATAGAAATATATCAGTTCTCTGCATAGAGAAAGCATACATTATATAAAAGTATATTATCTTCATGCAAGAATTTAGCCACGTGGTAATATGATAGGAAATGGAATAAATTTTCTAACAATACATTAAATTTATACAACCAAAAAGCTTAATGTACAATGAATGGTGAAATTGTATGACACGATGGTAATGCAATCAAGCCATACATTGGTTATTGTAAATATTCAAATCGTATGTCTTAAGGATGACTACGAGTCTCCTAAATCAATTGTAGGTTTTGACATATTAAGTTCATAGGATTAGTATAGTGGTAAACTATAGCGGTAATAGTTAGCATAAATAACTTTAGGTAAAGGGACATGCAGTTGATACCCCAGGTATAATAAAGGGTATAGGAAGGCAATAGTAAAGTCAATTAATTATTAAAGTGAATTGAGAAAGGATAAAATGAATGTTGAGGACATGTATAATATATCACATGGCATAAGGGATATGGTACAATTAAGGGTAAAATAAATATAATTCTAAAGATTAATGAATAGGGATAAGTTAGATAAAATAAAACAAATTAATTATTCCCTAAGAGGGGAAAAAAAATAGAGATAGACATTATAATGACTATCATTACGAAGGTATTAAATGACTAGTTATGTTGAAATTGGACAAACATAGTGACCAGAATAGTATAATGGATCAGAAATAGCATTGACAGAAGATTTATTTTTTTGTTAGTGGGAGTTATTACATCAAGCCATTTCTATAAGCATGTGTAAAGTTGCTGCACAACAAGAAGGCAGTAGAAAAGCTGCAGGCTTTGATCGATAATTGTGTAGAGAAGGAATAATCGATGGTAGAACAATGAGCGGTTAACAAAATACAAGAACAAGAAGTGAATGGGTAGGGAGATGCATATGAACACATATATTGGTGCCTATGAAATGGAACATGGTATTATAGATATGTGATCGGATGCTATTGGTCTACCTAAGAAAACATGGTAGCGCATGTGAGAGCCAAAGCTGGAGTGGTCTACCATTCAAATGCGCATGGCCAATCAGTAGAATATCATTACTTTAGGAAGGCTTTCGCAAGTGGTGGTCAGTATAGAGGGTGTTAAGGTGATGGAATAATTTAAGGTCATCCAAATTGTAGATGAGACTGATCTCTATCTTGTGCTGCTAGGACTAGATTGGGCCATTGACATGGATGGTTTTATCAATCTGAAGAAAAGGAGGATGGAATTTGAAAGAAATGGAGTCAGGGTAATCATTCCTCTAGATCCTGCAAAAGGACAGAGATATACTGAACCAATGCATGTTGAGGATGAGATCAACCAAATCTATAAGCTGACTTTGCACGAGGAAGATTGGATTAATCCAACAACAGATGGGAACCTTAAGTGGGAGAAGGATATTTCTTGTTTTTCAGACTCTGATAAAGAACTAGAGAATTGGCAGAACCAATTGCATGAGGTGTCTGTGCTGCGCTGTAATCGCGTGACCCAATCTCTACGATGTATGAAATTTGAGGTACGTGATTTACTACACTATGATGGCTTAATTGATGTAAACATGTTTATAGGAGACATTAAAAAGACAGTGTCTGAAGGACAAAGATTCCATGCTTTGTATCTTGGATTGCATGCTACTCCAACAAGATGGTGGAAAAATCATGAGGAAAATATTGGTAAATGGGAGGAATGTGCAAGCATGATGAGGTTGTGGTTTGAATGTCCAGTTATTAAAATGGAATATGTATACTCTGGAAAAGAGGATCCATGCATGAATTTGGCAAGATGGAATCAGGTATGGGGTATAGAACCAGAACCTGAATGGGTCCATATGTTTATTCACAAATTGGGAAAGGTGCCTACCGAATGGTATTTGGAGACAGAGCTACGTAGAGGCACTAGTGAATGGTTTGTGTTGATAGAGAGATGCATTATTACATTTAGCTTTTAGAGTGGATTTGACACAGTTGGTTAATATTTTCATGATATTCAATAATTCATATTTGATACCACAAAGCCTACAATCAAGTGCAGTTCCCCGGCCTGGGGTGCGTAGATGAATTCTATTGTGAATTGTAGGAACCTAATAGTTGAAGAGAAAGAAGAGAATCCAAGGAACATCATGATCCCTGAATTTGAGGGGTAGCACACAGTGGATGGGCCCTCAATCACCTTGCTGGATGTGACAAAGTCTATAAAGCTCAGGCAGGTGAATATTGGAATTGACAAACAACCTAATTTGGAAAATATTGGAGACTACTGGGATGACAATATAGTAGGAAAGGTTTTGAGTTGCTAAAACAATATCAAGAATTTTTTCCTACAAATTTTTCAGAGTTGAAAGGAATCATTGAGGAACTTGGAGTGATGAAAATCACATTGAAACATTATGTGTGCCTAGTAAAACAACACATATACAAGTTGAACCGAAGATATAAATAGAAGGTTAAAGAAGAGTTAGACAAAATGGTCGCAACAGGAATCATTGAACATGTAGAAGATTCTGACTTGGTAAGTCTAATGGTTGTGCAAGATAATAAGACCAAGGGAGAAATCAAAACCTGTGTAGATTTGTGCAAACTGAATGATGCTTTTGTGCATGATCCATTCCCGACTCCATTCTTTGATGAAATTTTGGATAATGTTGGAGGAAAAGAAGCATATTCCTTCACAGATGGGTTTTCAGGACATAATCAGAGCCAGATTGCACCAGAAGATAGGAGTAAGACCACCTTTTCTACTGAATGGGGATCCTTCCAATAAACAATTATGCCTTTTGGATTAAAGAACAATCCTGCCATTTTCTCGCGTGTAGTAGATGCTGCTTTCAAATAATTTATCCACAAGTTTTTGGAAGTATATTTTGATGATTGGACTATATTTGGGTTTTTAAAGAAGCATGTGTAAAATCAGTGCTTAATGTTGGATACTTGTAGGAAGTATTATATTTCCTTGAATTTGAAGAAGTGTATATTCTGTGTACCATTTGGGATACTATGGGGACACATTTTCTGCCATCTAGGGTTGATGGTAGATCTTGCAAAGATTGTAGTCATAGTTAATTTGGAGGTACCTAAGAATGTTTAGTATTTTTGCTCAATATTGGGGCATATTGGATTTATAGGAAGTTTATTCAAGGCTATGCACTGATAATTGTGCCCATGAAAATTTTTCTCAAGAAGGATGCAACATTTTTCTAGGATAAGGATTTCTAGAAGAGTTTTGAGCTACTAAAAGAAAATATGGTTGCTACACTCATCATGGTCTTCCCAGATTGGTCAAAATCATTTCATGTACATGTGGATGCCTCCTGCATTGCACTCGGAGCTATCTTAGTGCAGCCATGAGTGGGGGAAATTGATCATTCTATTTCTTATGCAAGAAATAAACTTTCAAGTGTAGAGAATAATTACTAAACCACAAAGAGGGAAGGGATAGCAATGGTGTACGTGCTACAGAAATTCCACAAATATCTTCTAGGAGGCCACGTTAAGATGTTCACTGATCATTCTGCTTTGAAGTATTTGGTAAATAAGCCTATGTTGGGGGGTTGGGTGGGGGGGGAGATCTATAGGTGGTTGATGTTATTTCAAGAATATTATTTTGAGATTATGGTAAAACCAAGAAGATTGAATGATGTGCCAGACCATCTATCGCATGTTAAAACTAGAGAAGAACCTAAAAATATGGAATATGGATTTCTAGGCACACAATTATTTGTGATAAAGGTGGTTGATGAGAATTTCCCTGATATCATCCATTTTCTGACTAATAGACGTGCGCATAAAGAATATACCATTCAGCGGAAGAAAGAAATCATGGCGCATGCAATAAACTTCACCATTATTGTTGGAAAATTGTATAAAATGGGTGCGGATGAGGTCCTGCGAAGATATTTCCTAGAATATGAGTGATGTGCAATCCTAAATGAATCCCATGGAAAGGTGGCCGATGGTTATTATGCGGGTAATTCCATCACTCAGAATATTTTGCGAGCTGGGATATGGTGGCCCATGCTACACAATGATGCCTATGTGCATTTCCATGCATGTGATGTATGTCATAGGATTGGAAAGCCATCACGGAGAAAGAACATGCCCTTACATCCACAGATGGCGCTGCACGCTTTTGAGAAATGGCTATAGATTTTTTGGGACCTATTAATCCTCCAGGTATGAAGAGTGGTGAGTGCTACATTATCACTACAACGAATTATGTAACCAGATGGGCTAAGGCCAAACTGATGAAATATTGTACTGTTGATACAACTGTACAATTTATTTCAGAATATTGTGACTCGGTTTGGTTGTCCTAAGATTCTGACTAGAGATGTGGGTACACATTTTGTAAATGAAACCATTGAAGCATTGACCAAATAATTCAAGATGCATCATTAGAATAGGTATCCTTATCACCCTCACACAAATTACATAGTTGAAGAATTCAATAAGATACTAGAGACTACACTGACTAAGGTATGAAATGCTAATAGAAATCATTGGGATGAGAAAGTGCCAACAATTCTCTGGGCATATATCAATAATTGTAAGAATTTGACTATAAGGACACCTTTCAGGATGGTATATGGGCAAGAGGTTGTGTTGCCAATGTAGATCATTGTTCCTAGTCCATGCATTGCAACATTTACCAATATGGATGAAGAAGATTCTCTGGAGGACCAGTGGTCACAGTTGGTTGCTCTGGAATAAGATCGCTTTATTTCCAATTATCACCAGCAGGTTCAAAAAGTGCACAAAAAAGCATGGCATGACAGGTATATCAGGCAAAAAGTGTTCAAGGAAGATGATTTTGTATTACTATATGACAACAAGTTTGTGTGCCACCCAGGAAAATTGAAGATGCATTGTCTAGGACCTTATGTTGTGAAGGAAATCACTGACGGAGGAGAAATTCGCCTGGCCACATTGAGTGGAGAATACCTTCCTGGGTATGTCAATGGAAGTCGTCTAAAGCCTTACAGGAATGACCTCGTGCCTACCAAATGACTGTATGGACGGAGTATCAGACCTGCGCATATGGGGTGGCGAATGCGTAGTAAGGTGCTACGTGCATGTGGTAGGTGCAAAAGAAGGTTGACTGGGTCGCAGAGGTGTCAAAAACTAGCCGTTATAACAAAAAAACTAGAAAAGAAATATTTATTACCGTTTTTAGGAGTGTCTAGGTTGCATTTAATGAAGGGATTTTTCTAGATTTGGGACCGTTTTGTCAGTAATGGAGACTCATTAATGCACAAGGAGTCATCAAAGACATGCCACAAGTATAAATATGACCTCTGGGGTCAAAATAGTTCCCTTTTCTTTCTGAGTGAATTATTTTCCTTAAGCTCCCTTATTTCTACTCTATTTTCTGTGTCTATGTCTGGTTTGGATCTAGGGTTCGAGGACGCATTGCACTGAGAAGGGTTGGACTACACAATTCTTGAAAGAATGACGACCACAATATTTGAGATGAACCTACTGCACCTGAAGTCCCTATTGTTGAAACACCTTTGCGCTCCTAGTCTAAGAAGGGTTAGTCTTTTGGTACACACAAATATCCACTAGAAAAGACCCCAAGGCCATGCCCTTCTGTGGCTGAAAAGCTAGAAAGACCTATGTCTGAGGTCCTAAGAGTATTGAGCAAGGAGAGGAGGATGTGGTTGAAGTGGCCCCATTCTTGCGGTTTCCAATATATGTTTCATCGCGCAAAACCTCATTTAGAATCCTTAAGGACCTGGAGAAGCTACGCACGGGTATTCAAATGCCCCTAGTCCCTGAGAATGTCTTGATGGAAGGGGAAATGTTCGCTAAGATTCTGCAGCTTAGATTTGATGATTGGGACATTGCCGATGTCGAGAAATTCCTAGAGTTTTCATCGAAGCTATACCTGAATCACATTACTTATGAAGGAGGCATTGTGTGCCTCGAGCCAAAAATATTGGTGCTAGGTCTGCACAAGATAGACTTGCTCAATTCACTCAAGATCCCTCATTTTGGGCGCAACCCCATAAATTGTATCTGCGTTAGACAGTTGCTCGCACTTGTACACGACGATGCACTATGGTTGGGAGAGTGAATACCTATTGATGTTGCTTTAATTCATAGGATCACAGGTCTTCCTACTAAAGGAGCTGACCCTCTTGTTGATTTCAGTGGTAAACCATAGGAGAAAACCATTGCGGACCAAATCAAAAATAAATATAACATCACATGAGAGAGTCGAGGTTTTGTTGTTGATGAAATCAATGACCCAACAATGCACTTTGGTATGATCATCTTGGCCTACAAGATGATGCACGAGTATAGACCCAATGAGGTTCCTGCACACGTTATTTCTCTCACTGGATGGTGCGAGAAGGGCGTTATCTAAAACTGGTCCAACTATCTTTTCAAAGAATTTTTAGACTATATACGCGAGACACAGAGGAAGTAAGAATTTCCACTATGCTTGGATGTTATTATTGATCATGATGATTGGGTGGAAGAACCCTAAAGACACACAGTTCTCGGAGATTGAGTCGAAGATGTGCAAGGCTGCGTGCTATGCAACATTGTGGAACTCTTCAAACCCGATGTGCACCTGAGAAAACACAATTTTTTTGGTTCTATATGATTCTATGCTATATCAAGCAGTGTAGTCAAAGCCGCGACCGTCACCCACTTTATATGACTAGTACAAGATGGTAGCTGACTTTAAAACTAGATTTCACAATATGCACATCAGCGCAAAGGGCATCATAGAAGGAGTATGGTATGAGTTACCATACTTGGTGATGGAGAATGATTTATTAAGAGTCATGGTTGAATGGCCACCAGCCTGGTTATCACCAATCACCCCAATGAAGCCACACACTGGCTCTCATATAGTGAAACCAATGGAGAAAGAAACAGAGAAAGTCATCGAGAAAGTAGTAGAAAAAGAAGCAATCCCCATGACCACTGGCGAGACTATAGAAATAGAAAAAACACCAGAAAAGGATGGACCTACGCCAAACAAAACAAGGGAAGCTGAAACCTCTAAGTGAACTAAGCATGGCTCTCAGGTCGCAGGAAGATTGAGAAAAAAGAGGAAGGGTTCAAAAGAGTCCGGGCATGAGGTCCTGATGATGAAAGAAGACGATCTACTTGAAATAGCCAACACTCTCACATTTGTGACTGACGATGGATGGACCGACACGAAGGTGCAGTAGAAGTCTACACTAGAACTTGTTCAAGTGGGACTTTAGGAGCTGAAGGTGCAGACGAGCTAGATTCAAGCGAGCACAGATTTGGCGATCCAGACCAGTGTGCACGTCACAAATGTGCAACTATTAGACACTGCTTTACTAGCCTCCAAGGATGCCCACCTTGTTCAAATCCTCGTGCCAGAAATTCATATGGATGCCAGCCGACATGCATAATTCAGGGGAACATGTGATATAAATATTAACCTTTCTGTGTTACCTGCAGGGAAGTTACACTTAATGCACTCAATGATTACGGAAAAGCTTCATTACAGAGAGGCTACTATGCACACTCATATAATGGAAGCCTAGAAATAGGAAAAACAAGCACACCAACAGTAGCAAAAAGCAGAAGAAACATGTTGAGAATCCGAAGCCTAGCGTGCTATGTTGGAGGAAAAGATCCACCAATTCTGCTAAGATATTCCAGTTGTCCTGGCCACATCTACATGTGAGAGAAATTAGAAGGATTGGCTATAGCAGCAAAAGTAGCACGCGCTGAGGTGCAAACATTCTACAAAAAATACGAACAACAAATTGCAGATCTCTAGACCAAGTTGTAGCCCAAGACTCCACCCGAGGTTCACACGCAATGAGAAACCGAAGTTAATAAAGCCCAAGATAGTATTGCTGCTATATTCACCCAGTGTGACAATCTGATTGATGAAGCTATGATTTTATGGACCTCAGTCTAAAACGATCCAATCTTTTAGCAGCTGCATGATGCACTCTAATAGAAGGAGCAGCAATTTGAGGAAATTAGGGCAGTGGCGACGATTTTGGTTCTTACTCAATGCCTCACTCATTTGTAGGAGTGCCAGACGATACAAATAGAGATATAATATTTGCGCTAGAAGGAAAAACTACTCGAAGCATGCATTAAAATATGGGTAGAATAATCTCTTCAACTTTCATATATGCTGGGTAAGACTCTGAAGACAATCAAACAAAATCAGTGCAGCATAGAGATGGCCATTGAATGGTGAACCACAGAAAATTTGGTTCAACAAGCACAGGGCACTGCAACACAGAGTTTGGAACTAGTGCTCCATTTAAAATATTCAGTCAGCATGCTTCAGGCCAAGATCAAGGAGCAGGTGCCTTAGTGACTCGGGATGAGTCACATGTTTGTGTTGGGGGCTAGTTGGAGCAGGTCCCCTGAGGCACAATTTTTGATGTAATTCTGTATAATTTTTTATGTGCGTACTATGCGATTGAGTCAAGGGGCTATGGGGTGGGTCAAAGTCCCTAATTTTGATGCAAACGGGTTTAAGGGTAAACTGTGGGCCTCAAACCATGGTTTGATACCATAGTATATGCATGCGGAAATATTATAAATATATAGACCGAGTCTAATGGAAGTATTCGAACTAAGTATGATATGATATTGTGATCTATATGTGTCTGTAATACATTGTAAGGGTTTTGTATGGGTTGGGTTGAAAGGCTCATACTGGCTGTGTGAAGACTCTGCTGGCTATGTGCGCACAAGGTTTTATGTAAGGGAAAGTTTGATATGCATTGAAATATTTGAGTTAATGTAAAGGACAGATTTTGGAAAGCTTACTATGTTATGAATGAGTTATTTAATATTTATATTATGTTAAGATCACACTGTTTGTGGTGCTTATTGATCATTGAGTGAAGATATATATTATAGTTACATTGATGAATGATAGATTTTCTTAAGTGATTGCATTATCGGATCTGGGCCTGTTTCAGTTATACTTTATCTGTGCTGAAGGATCTGTGACTTGGTATTAGTCTATTAAGGATTGTGCACATTCTGTGATTCTGCGCTATACTGTTGCGTGCATCTATTTACAATTGATATAAGTGTGCACTTGATTTTATTAGGACCACTTCATTATTTTCTCCCTCAGGGTGCGGAAACTTGGTTTTAGCACCCCCCCATACTACTTCGGGTGAGACTTTGATCTGCACAAGCAGGTCACTGCTGAAAGGGCCAATAGTTGGAGGGTTTGTTGGTTTATCCTTAAACTCTAAACATGGGTTAGGAACCCTCAAGCCAACAATTCCCCTTAAGGACAAGTAGCCAAGATACATCAACTCAAAAGATCCGGCTAACAATGAAGATGATGGTGAAAATTTTGATGGAGAATTCAATGAAGATGCATAAATTCCCCAGCCAAAAGATCCCTCAAAGTATATTCAAAAGAATCATTGCTTTAACCAAAATATTATTTTTCAGGTTATCCAAGATGTGAATTGGATAAAAGCTATGAATGGAGAGCTAGATAAAATTGAGTAGAATCATACTTGGGAATTTCTTCCAATACCAACATATAAAAATGTCATTGTCACAAAATGGGTCTTCAGGAATAAATAAAATGATAATTGACAAGTGGTGAGAAATAAGGCTAGATTAGTATGAAAATGTTATTATCAAGTTTAAGGATTATTTTTTTATGAATTATTTTCTCCTATAGCTAGAATACAAGTTATATTGTTTTCATAAAATTCCAATAAAAAATGTTCAATATATATCAAAATGATGTAATATCAACTTTATTGAATGGTTTTCTTTAGGAAAGGGATTACATTGAACAACTTGAAGGTTTTTAATTATAAAAAACTATGGTAACATATGAAAGTTTAAAAGGGAAGCCCCCTTACATGAGGCCTGAGGAAACAACCCGAGAAATTTGTTTGGACCCTATAATAGGTTGGAAGACCTACCTATGGTTTTGTGCATGGGTTTTGAAAATGGTTTTGGACATGATGGTTCTCTGCCCAAGGTATTTTGTATATCTAGTTAAGGGAAATACGATTATGTTCTAATACATGGTTAATGGATTGGGGTTTATGAATGCTTCAAGATGTATATATATGTATTGTACCATTCAAATGAATATAAAAGGAAAGGAATCTGATAGTCCTGGGTTTTGGATCTAGGGGAAAATATATATGTATATTTGTTTTATGTTTTATATTCTCACCGTTGTTTATTTTCTATTTTAAGAATTTGTTTGCAGATCATTTTCTTTACAGGGTTAAAACCTACATTTGGTATTATAGTGGTCTCTAATTTAAGGGGATGCCTTTGCTACTGAAGGATTTTGATTGGGCCTATAGTAGACCATGTTTAGTTGGAGATCTGTGGGACCGATTCTTGCAGTGAAAGAAGATGGTGTGCAGTGGAAAGATCGAGATAGAGAAATTTAATGGTCAGAGTTTTGAGTTGTGGAAGCTCAATCTAGAGGAGCTGCTAGTGGACGAAGATCAGTGGATCACGGTAGATCTGGGTACTAAACCAATTGTTGGAGTACGACCCCTTGGGGTACTTTTTTGGGATAATTTTGTTTAAGTTTTTTTGTATGCTCTATGCGCAGATGGTCAAAGGGGCTTTGGGGTGGGTCAAAGTCCCTTAATTATTTTAAATGGTTAAAGGGAAAAGCTAAGAGTCTCAAACCATGGTTTGAGACTATGGTATGTGATCATTTTTGATAATATAAATATGTAAGAGTCTAGCGAGGAAAGATAAACATCGATGAATGAAATTTTGAATCAGTTTTATGCATCTTTGTTAGTCTAGGTTTTTGTCTTGGTAGAAAGGCTCCTGCTGGTTGTGTGCGTGGAGACGTAAGTCCTGAGTTGTGTGTGAACTCTACTACTGTGCACGCAGAAAGATAGATTGTACTAAATTGAAAATCTCTTAATAAAGAAGGTATTTTTGGTGAACTCGGAATCTTATGTGATTTACTCTCTTAGATTATCTGTTGTAGACCTGGATCTATTCTGTTGTTTCATATTTACTTTTGTAAATAGATGATTGCGTCTATGCATGAGTATTATTCTATGTTAGATAAGTAGATTTGAATGAAGTACAATTAGATATTGTGCATGAAATATATCGAAGTATTCTATGACAGTATGTGAAAATGTTATATCTGTTTACCATTGACTGTGTGTGTGCAAATATGTTATATTATTTGCAGTAAGTCTGATTAGATCTACCACATCAAAAGCTTCCTCAAGTTGCAGAAACTTGCTTCCAACATCCCCACATACTGCTTTGGGAGAGGCTTTGGTCTGCGAAAGCAGATCACTACAGAAAGGGCTATTAGTTGGAGGTTTTATTGGTTGCGCAAATACTCTGAACTAGGGTCAAGACCCCTTAAGCCAACAAATGGTTCCGTTGTTGGGACCAAGATAATTTTGAGGGAGAGTTGACGTGGTACCCAGAAAATAGTGAACTGCAATATTGGATTGATAAGAAGATATGTGAATTTTTCATCCAAGAAAAAAAAATCTATAAATTGTCTGCCGAAGATTGAGCATAAAGGTATATCTACACAAAGGTCCACAAAATTTTCTTTACTTATTTTGTGACCAAATCGCATGATTGGTTGTCTCAGATTTCTAAATTCTAGACCTGTACAAAGGACGACACGAACACTCATTGGACCCAATAGTTAGTACAAAAATTAGAGAAATATAGCAATAACATCACCCACATGTTTGATCATAGGATCAATAATTTTCTGGGAGAATTCATGACTCAATTCGCTATTGATCAATTTGTACCATATTTAGAAGTTGAACGAAAATTTTTCAAGGGCTTTAGAGGTAAGTTCCTGTGTTAAGCTGTGGATTAAAATTATATTTTGAAAACATGGTTCTCTGTGAAATCATATTGAGTGAATGTCTCGTAGAGGCCTAACTATGTGCAGTGGAATAAATTACAGAGTAGATCTAGAAGAGGGTTTTGTTTATAGCACTCTAAAAGGTAAATATGACAGTGACGAGGAGTCTAAAATCAATATCTTTAGTGAATATGTGCAATCGGAAGAAGAGGAATTTCAAGATCAAGTTGATCTTGGGTCATTGGCCATAGTTCACATCCCATCCACTCCACTCCCAAACTCATCTCACTCTAACAAGCCATCCACTCCACCTCCACCTCCATTACCAGACGCTGATATGGCTGCTTCCTTGAATTTACCTACTTTCCATGGTAACGGGAATGAAGATGTAGACCAATTCTTGTTTTTTAAATATGGTGTATGGAAAACACATAGAATTAATAATGAGGATGTTAAGAAAACACAACTGGCCACTGCTTTTCAAGACCACACGTTAGATTGGCACATACGGTATATGGCGAAAAAACCTAATTAAAATATTGATAATATGAAGGATGCATTGAAGGAATAGTTCAAAAATCCAAAATCATTTGATCAATGCATAATTGAGTTGAAGGAGATTCGCCAAGAGTTAAACGGATCTGTATGGGAAGCGGATGAACAGCTCAAGCACACCATCAGAGATGGAGGATTTACTATTGATGACATGCAACACAAGGAGTGTTTCATTGCCATGTTTCTACCACATCTATGCCAATCCCTAAGTCAAAAGAAGATTTCAACATAGGTTGAATCTGTAGAGATTACAAGGAAGCTAGAATCCTCACCGGTACCCGCTACATAGATCAGGGCATAGCAGATCCAAATCCTGTTAGAGGAAATGCACTTAGAAATATAGAGTCTATGCAAGGATAAAGGAAAGGAGGTATGCATATATCTATGGTGTATATTCTACAAGGTTTTTGAGCATCATAAGGATCAATGCCCCATATTTAATGACTATCTAACAGCCAGAGGACCAAGCTCACTGAAGAGCGCGATAGGACCAAGTGGAAATACTAGGTTATGGTGCATGATTTGTCAAGAAATGGGTATGCACATGACAGAATTCCACTCGAGGATTGGTAAATATATTCTCGAGCTTAAGCAACCTTTTCGCAAATTTTTCTCGTTGGTGGGACATGATGAGAAACACTGTTGCAAATTTGAGTTGACGTAATATTCCTAAATTAGCACACAACTAATTGGAATATTAAAGTTTAATTTTTCTCTTAGATGGAGGAATAAGAGGGTAGGGAGACCCATAAATATCATTAGTAGGAATAAAAGACACTCCTAGTATGAATGGAGGTCATCCAAAAGCTAGATTGAAGACCCTTATGTGTGAAAAGTGACTGGATCATGAGGACTTGGTCGAATTTGACCAAATCAAACAATGTTGTTATGGAGGAGTGGCATCAATGGTGGGACATTACAGTTTTGGAGGGAGATTTATTGCATGATGATGGAAACCCTAATGAGTGGGACCCAAGGTGAGAAGGCTCACATTGTTTATAATGAAGAGGATGGTAGCCATATGGGTTTAGGTTATGATTATTATTTTGATATGTCTGTTTAGACTTTGCTGCTCTCTTCAGCTGTTTAGCTAATATTGTAGTGTTGTTTAGCACAGGGTGTTCTCGGTCGGGAATACCACCTCTTTCCTTGAGAGGCCTCTTGGGAGACATGGTCCACTATTCAGAATTAGGCCAAGCTAAAGCTTTCTTCTACAATGCAGTATCTATTTAGATTTTTGTTGTGTTGCAGGGTGCAGTAGTGGAGGGTTGAGAAACCCAACTTCTGAGCTTGTTTTCCAGCGGAGAGCGCAACCCTTCAACCGAGAGACTTGCGAGGGAGATTATTTAGCCTCATTTCATCATCCAACAATAGGTTAAGGCACTACTATTAGTTGCAATGCAACTTTCTGAAGGAACTGCATTATTTCAGTGAGCAATTACGGCAAAGGGTTTGAGCCCTAGTTGGGGGAGATAGATCTTCAGTGGGGGATCATCCTCTTATTTGGAGATTATATAGGAGGATATTTTCATAAATTTCCATATCATATCAGAAACCTCTCATTCAATATTTAGTTTTCAGATATTATTTAGCCCTAGGGCCATATTTGTATTTCTGCAAATTTGTATATTTCAAGAAACCCTTCTTGGGTTATCTTGGAAAGGTTTCTAGGAGGCTAGATCTTCACTCCTAGCATTATTTGATCTATATAATAGTAGATCGATATTGATCTATTATTTATACAGTTGTGATGCCCTAAAAATGTGTTTTCTTAGCTCAGAGCATTTGTATTTCTCATGTGTTGACACATTTTTCTTGTAGAGGCTTGTTTTATGTTGCTTGAGTGACTTGATCATCAAGATCTTATGCCTACTATTTGCTGATATTTTTAATAAGATGGCTATAAATTTGTCTCATATCCTGGTGTGTTGATTTATTCACTGTTCTTTCCATTATTGTTTTCATATATTGTTGCTTCCCCATTTGGGAATATTACAGTGGTATCAAAGCATAATCTTGGCTTAGCGATGGATCTCAGTCATTATGCGGAATAAGAAGAAAGAGAAGGAGATCAGAATGATGGAAATAATGAGTTTTATCTCATCTCTTCTCAAATCTAAGAAGGACCTCACAAAGAATTTCAAGCAAATAAAAATGGAGAAAAGAAGTGAAACCATATTAGGGTTTCAAGATAAGGAAGGCCCATGTACTTCCTATTAGCAAAAATGAGATCCAATATTTCATAGCGCTCCAAAGAAACATAATATGCCCTTTCCTTTTGAAAAATAAGACAAGAGTAATGGAGATGGAGGAAACTTAGATCATGAGATTCTAAGTGATTATCTTACAGAATATAAGTCTCAACCTAGAGCTTTCAAGGAGAATCTAACTCTCCCACAGTTCATTCAGCTCAAAGAAGAAAGGAGACCTTGTAGCAATAGAGGAATAAAGAGAAATAGATTTCTATTGTATACCTTTGATGGGTCACCCTCATGCAAAGCAAGGGCTTGGGGAATGAGGTTGGATGCATTTTTCCTACTACATCCACTAGTAGAGGAAGAAGCTTTTAAGATTGCAGCACTGCACCTTGAGGGTGAGGCAAACATTTGGTGGTTCAGCCATTTGAGTCATGCAAAAGTGACAGTATATGTAGATTTTACTCAAAGGTTGATCAATAAGTTTGACAAGAAGAAATCAAAAGGGAAAAGGCCTTCACCACCACTTGCTACAGGAGAACTTGCATCAAGAGAAAGAACACTTACACCTTTGCAAAGTGGTCTTGATCTCTTGACATCTAGAGTACCATGCACTATTCTGGAGATGCATGAGGAGGAGAAGGTTTGTACCAGTTCTGATGTGGCCATAGAAGAGTAGACATCATCATTATTAGTTGGGGAAGACATCACACCGGATGGAGGAATCCTTGTAGAAGTACAAGATGTTCCCAATCTTTACCAAGGTATGTACATATTTCCACTTTCTATTATTTCAATACATCATATGGAGGATTGTGGGAATGTACTTCTGCATGACCTAGGATCAAAGTACATTGTTGATTTGGAGAAACATACTATCACTACGCTGAGAAGCCTTGATTTGTTCAAGGATGAGATATACAGTCATCCTAGTGTATCATTACTGAGCTGCACACAAATCTTGGGGTTGGAGTGTAGATTTGTGGAGGATAGGATGAATATTATCCTAAACAATGCCATGCATAATTCTATGTTCAACATTGAGCATGATATTAAGACAACAGATGCACCATAATGGAGATCATCAACAATTTCATTGAGCAGTACTGATGGGTTGGGAGCCCAACCATTCGTGGAGCATTCCAATAACCTTTCTACATGTATAGCAGAGGATAGGAAGCTGGTTGATGAGATACATCTTATCTTCCATCGTTATGATGGATATTTCTTGATGAGCACTTAATTTCTCAATGAGAATATTTTTCCTTTAGTATATTTTGATCCTTATGGGATCAAATTGGTCATTGATGAGTGGTCTTCATTTGGAGATCTCCAGGAGATTGCATTTCAACATCCCATGAAATGCAAAGATAGAAATCTAATTTTGGAGGATGGTATTCTCCATTGGAGGGATACCAATTGTTATCACAAAATCAGACCTGATAGGCTGCCAATCATGTTAATCTCATGTAATTGTTTCAGACCAATCTTGTGGTTGAGGCTTAGCCTCCTCAACGTGAGAGGGCTCTCTCAAGGGTTTATGATTTTTGATAAATATGTACATGGCTAACTCTATATGGGGTAAAAGCAAATAAATGATATAAAATATTTTTAAATCACATTAGAAAGTGTAAATTGGGCTTATGGAGTCATAATAGCTTCAAAAAAACCAAAACAATATACCTAGCATGGAAGTCAAGGCATATCAGAGTTCAAGTCAAGGAATACACATGTAGAACAGTGAAACACACAGTTAGTTTGTATATGAAGGAAGTCAGAGCGTCATTGATGAATTCTGAGTAACATAAGCAAACACCACTGAAATATAATATTGAAGAGATGCCATCAGAACAAGAACATACAAGAAATCCTCATGAATCTTGAGTTGTTTAAGTAGAAAATCTGTATTAAGCTGAAAATAGTCACTTACAATAAACACAGTCTTTTTGCTAAAAAATGTCTAGTTCCTTACTAATTTGACCGCTTGGTCATTTATAGATAATTTAAATCATAGGATAACCTTATCCTCAACTAGGTACATCGAATTCCTACTGTTTGACAACTTTCCTAACTATATAGCATGGTCTTTATTACAAAATGACGGCTACAAACCTAGAGAATAGTCCTAATACAAATAGTAATCAAACTCATTAACTATACTCATAACAACCTTATCTGAGCTATATTACATCATTTTCCAACTATATTCCCATAAGGTCGAATCCAAATGATAATCTCCAACACTTAATGTCCTCAATACTAACCTCCTGCAAACTAGGAAATTGTCCCCCGTTTTCTAGGCTTTAAGATTCTTTTTGTTCTTGACACACTTTAACCACCATGAACCCATAACTTCGAAACCATTTGCTATCAGGAATTGAAATAACATATGTTCAAAATCATCCATAAGTTCCAGATATACAAAATCATCATCGAACTACCCAAAATAGCAAAAAAAAACCTACGCTACAAAAACAACACGGTTTCGTAGCGTTTTTCGTAGCGCAGACTTTTTAACCTTTTATCTTCAAAATTTTGGCATCTTCTTTTGAGAATTATCTTCATTATCACTTAGCACTACTTACCTATAAATTTCAGGTCTTCATACACATATTTTCCCTTCCAAAATTTAAGATAGAGAGTGAAAAAGCATGCTACATCAGTTTCGTACCGCTTTTCACTGATTTTGCACTATGTGTGCTATGAAACTGCTGAGTGAGCAGTTTTTGGCCAGATTTCTTCAAAATTTAAAACCAAATGTGCCAAGACTTCAAAATAAACCTGATTTAATCATTTAAAAACCATATTGACTGTAAAAACACATTTAGCTTTCTCCTTCATAACTTCTTAACTTCTTGCAAATCTCTCATGTTTTTATCTGAAAAATAGGTCTAGAGTTAGAGCTTATATCTCCTAATCCATGATGTATTTTAAGAAAATAAAGGAGGTTTTTGTAGGCCATTATGTATTTAATAAAAACATGTCTTTGGATTTTTAAATACATCTCCTTCTGTCCAGAAACTTCCTTTGAAAAACATGTCTAAAAGAGGAAAACTATATTTTTTGAAAATAGGGCTTCAAAGAAATATTTGAATCTCCAAATTGATAACACATATGAGAAAATTGAGAGAGTGTATTGTAGGTGGGGATGTGATGAAAAAAAAAAAAATTTAGAATTCCAAAATACTTTTTCATTTGCCCAGAAATGAAACTTGAAGTTGACTGTTAAACAACCATGTACAAGACATTTTGTAACAGTAGTTTCGTAGCGCATTTTTAATTTATCGATGTCTCCCACCTCCTAATGAATTTGAGGAAATAGAGAGAGGTTTTTGTATTTATGTCTATTAGGAATAAAAACCTCTTTCAGTTTACCTAAATGTGTTTTGAGTTGCTCAAAAACCTCCTTGGAAGTTAACTATTCAAAATTAGAAAAATAGAGTTTTTGCTTCATATTGTGCTACGAAAAGACATCGCTTTCGTACTACATTTCATATTTTTTTAACTAGAGGTGCTACAAAATGGTGGATTCCTAGCTAATTACAGAAATTTAGCCTGAAAATTAATTGAATGACCCTTAAATGAAAAATGTGAATATTTGACCATGGAATGGACCTCTAAAGACCTTATTTGAATTCAGATGATGAACATTAAACCTCTAAAAGCTATGACCTACCCTTAAGAAAATCCTAAAATGACTCCTAAGACCCTACTTTAACCCATGATAAAAAAAAAACTTGACACAATGATGTTTTGAAAATTTTTGGGTGATAACAGTGGCTCCACTTGGGATAGTGTGCCCCTATGGTACACTAAGAACCAGTAGTTCCAGTGCTGCTATCCATTTTATTTTAATTAAAACTTGGAAATTTTACCAATTCTTCTTCAAATTGTTATATCCTTCACCTCAGGCTTCAAGCTTGATGATCACTGTAGAAGAACCAAATCTGTACCTGCTGAAAAGATGCTGAGTCAAATTTGAGCTTATTCACACACTCCTACCTACCCTATCAGCTGCAATCCCCATTTGTAACTCAAGGAACATGAAACTTCCAATGAAGCCATTCATTGATCTGATCTGACACTTGAATCTCTTGACTGTGCTTGAACCAAAATTAAACATGATACTAAAATGACCAAGGCAACATGAGATGTAACTGATCTTCAAAATTAAAGTATAACTGGAAATCTGGAATGTGGAACTCTTCCATGTATTCAACTATAGGATCGAAGAAGACATGATATGTTTGATGCTCCTCATGACATTCTGTAAATTTGGAAAACTCATCCATGCTTTGATCAACCACATAAGACTTCAGTTGTGTGCTTTCAAACTGATTTACAAAAACAATGTATTCTTCCTCAATCTTTAAGAAGAAAGGTAGCAACACCCCTTCTTTGTGTTCTGTCATTGAAATCATTTGAAAAAACTGATCTTGATTATGAATACTATGAGACTGAATTTTATCTTTTGAAACTTGAATTTCCTTTTCAATGTTCTCTGCAACTTCATCCACAAACTTAATCTTATCTACTGATTTTCACTCAAATGATTTCAGATTAGAAGACAAGGATAAAGAGAAATTTTCACCCATTTTTTCATTAGTGTGATCAATATTTGATGTAGGTTGATGCAAGAAATGATATGAAGAATAAAATTTTTCCTGTACCTGAGGTTTGTAGCAATTATCTTCCAATATTTCCTCTTGTTGTTTGCAATGATTCTCATACTCCTGATGGTCAAAAGACTGACAAGTCTACTGCAAACTTTCATCAAACTCAGAGGATGTATCATAATTTTCATAAATAAACTCCCGATGGGTTTGATTTTCATCTAAGAAAGAGGCTATCCTTTCTCCTTGGTGATGAAAGGGATTGTCATGAAGGGCTTCTAAAATTTCCTCATCCATGAACTCATCATCTTCATAACAATTTCCAAATATTCAATAAAGCTCACATAGGTTTTACAACAATATTTGACCAACAATAAGGATGGAGGACACTCTTCCTACATCTCATAAAATGCAACATGGAAATCAGCGAGAGAATATAATGAACCATTTGGAAAGATTTCATACCAAGACCTTTTCCTTCCAAAGTGGCCATAAACATCTTCATGAGACAATCCTCAGGGAACTGAACCTTAAGGCTATGTAC
This sequence comes from Pinus albicaulis, assembly GCA_034641835.2. Taxonomy (NCBI): domain Eukaryota; kingdom Viridiplantae; phylum Streptophyta; class Pinopsida; order Pinales; family Pinaceae; genus Pinus; species Pinus albicaulis. The sequence goes on along the minus strand of CM076579.1, from coordinate 206,143,994 downwards.
ATGCATATGGAATCTAACCAAATGAAGAGTAGCATTTTCTTTCTTTTCATCTTTGAAAACAGGAAGTTCAGTTAACCATTCAACCTTTGGCATAGGATTTGGAAAACCAGGGATATGACACCCATTCATAGGGCCATACCTAGAATTTATTCTTGATGTTGTGGATCATATGCCTATCCTTTTCTATTTTATTTTGAAAATAAAAAAAACAAAAAAACAAAAAAATTCAAAATTCAGAAAAATTATATGCTATAGTATAATGTTTTTTATACTGTAACATAGAAAAAGAAATGCTTCTAAAGCTCGATGAAAATTAAGTTTATTGTTAAAATTTATTTGAGTGTATATTATGGTTTCATGTTTAAACGTCGAGCAAGTCTCCGAGCGGAAGTAGCAAGTATTGAATATTATAACCGAGAGATTAAATGCAGAGGCACAAAGAGCTCACGAGTTATCGAGTCAAGTGCCCCCACAGTTGACCTATTTGACCGCGGGATAAACAATGATCAACGATGTAGATTCATTGCGGGGGGGACTAGCCAAAGTTTTCCACCGTACTCCAGGAGCCTCCGCAATGACGTCATGAGGCAGAGTGGAAGACAGCTGTAATCCACGATAAACCTTTTCAACAGTTTTTTTTTACACATCATTTTAGGCATTTATTAAGGGTTTACACGGCTTTTAAATTGATCTTTATCACATTTTCAAATCATTTGCAATTGTTTTCCCCTTTGAGCCGTGTCGTCGCCACCTTCTCATTCTCCACTACTTTACAGATTGCTTTTGTTGTCTGTACAGCCATGGCCAAACGATTTTCACTACCTGGTTCGACTAGCCACATTTCCCTCATGGACAGTGAGAGAGACATCCAAGATACCATGTCTTCCGTAAACCATCCCCTCTTTTATCATCAAGTAACCCTAAATGCCGAGAATTCCCCAGTTTTTTCTGCCATGAAGAAATCCGGTGTCCTGTCTGCATGTATCCCAAAAGCTCATTTCTTTCCTGAATTTATCTGTTGGATGGTTTCTTCAATGTATCCCGGTAAGTTCTTTATAATGAATTTGCAGGGGGAGAATGTTCTACAGGTGTCGACAAAGTTGATTCGCCAAGCGTTTTTCTTCTCCAAAGATGAGTCACCACTTCAATTATCAGAAGCCTCATTGGCAAGTTATTTTGAAAACCTTTCAGGAGAAGAATTTAATCAGTGTATGTTTCATTCGAGACCAAATTCAAAAGAATTTCAACTAGAAGGTGAAGAATTCAATTTGGAGACTTTTGATGCTGAGAATAGACCAGTTCTAAGTTGTATTGCAAAAATTATGGGCAAAGATAATGACCTTACAGTTCAAAAATCAGTATTAGGAATGTACACAATGATGATGAAACCAGGGACAGTTCTGGATATTCCATCTTTCTGGCAAGAGATTTTCAACTCTCAGTTGATGAGCTTTTCTCTCACAGGTTCCTTTAAATTCCCCTCGTTGATTGTTTATTTATTCTTATATCAAAATGTTGAGGAATTTATGAGTTTGGGGTTAAATATAGTGGATGTCAACAAACAGAAGCAGTCAGTTATATTTTGGACTGACATAATTAGAAGAGGGGGAAATGAAGCAGGGTTGTTTGAGTTTGCCAGTCAGTATATGTAAATTTCTTATAGAGTATTGAATGGGGTTTCTCCCCCTTGTTTTCTACCAAAATCCAGGGAGTTTTTACAGTTGGGACCTAGTTGCAAGTTTGGGGATTGGTTTGTGTTTGAGGAATATTCTGAGATAAGATTGTATGGGACTAATATTGAGTCTTACAGACTCCCAAATTTTGTGCCTATGAGGCTTTTTTCCCTTGAATTCATCAGACAGAGTCTCAATGTAGATCAGGTGCATTTTGTTCCCATGAAGAAAGGTCTCATGTATAAGTTTCCCATGAGTGTGGGACCCTTTGTGGTAAATACGAGACAAGCATTTGGTGAAGTGTCTAAGTTGTTGGAAGAGACACATATGTTACTGGGTGAAAAATGGTCATATGATCCTCATGGAGTGATTTCCCAAAGGAGAGTTGAAAATGGATATTCTGCTTTTACTCACGAAAGAAGACCTGAGAAGGAAAAGCTTGCAAACCCAGGAGAAGTAAATTTAGCAAAAACAAGCATTCAGACACCTATTATAACTGAAAAGATAAATAAAAGAAGTAAGGATTCTGCTGTTGAGTTGGATGATGAAGAGCCAAGAGAGGAGAAAAGAACTAAGTTGGCTGAAGATCATTCTTCAAATTCACCAGGTTTTACCTTCCATATAAATGAAGAGCAAAATGCTCCCTCTTCTCCCGGAGGTCATGAGCTTTACTGAGAAAAGGTGCCCTCAGTCAAACAGGTGTTTACACAGCTTGAAGAGAAGAATCAAAGAATAAAAGCTAATGTGGAGGCTCAGGAAGAGCATCACATAGCTACTAATCAGACTACGTTGCTAAGTGTGATGGATCTCGAGAAGGATCAGTTCATAATGGATTTAACACATCCAACAGGGACGTCTCTTGGATCCTCAAGCGGTTTCAATGCTGTAAATATAACTATGGATGTTAAGAAGATCCCACTATTGGATAAGATGAATCTACATATGCAGACTGGACAATTAATTTTCAATGATCTAACTAAGACCAATGCCACGGCTGTTAAAGCTGAAAATATGCTAGCAAAAGTTATCAAGCAGTTCAAGATGGAGAATGCCAATTCAAGGGCCTTATCAGTTCAAAATGAGGAGTTGAAAAATATTATCATAAAGGTTGGTGTAGATCCTAGTGAAAAAGCTGCAGTACAGAAGCTCATAGAGAATGCTGAAATAGAGATATCCACCCTGAGGAAAAAGCTAAAGTTACCTGCTGCAGAGCATTCAATGGCTGCAGAAGTGGCAGAGGTGGAGAGAGAGAAAGAGGAACTCCGTCAACAATTGTTGCATAAAGATGAAGAATTGTCTAAAATAAATCAGACTGCCATCTTTTTACAAAATCACATTGAAAATCATACTTGTACCTTTTTTTTTCCTACAGGTGATAGAGATCCCCAAGCACAGATTGCTCAACTCAACACAGAAATGAAGATGGGAGAAAGAGATCGCAAGCAAGCTCAAGAAGAATTAGAAATGGCCACAAAGATCATACGGTCACTAGAAAATTAAGCTGATCAGAATAAATAGAATTTACAAAAGGCTAAAGCTGAGATTAAAGATCTCAAAGAGAAATTAAAAGGAAATATCTCACTTATAAAGGCTAAAGATATCATTTGGGGTGAAATTATCTCAGAAATGAAGTCCAATTGGAACTTCTTGAATATAGTTGCAAAGGAGAAAAGCCTTATCTCAGAATATGAAGAAGAGATCCTATCTGATAAGCAAACAACAATTAAGAGATCCAATTGGGCTAGGAAGCTCATAAACTTTATTAATTCTAAGTCATATGAGGAATTAGAAGACATTGGAATAAAGGATAGATATTTTTATGCTGTGGAGGTTAATAAGATGATAATTAGGAATGATCGCCAGAAAGTTACAGAAAAGAGACTACTGGGAATCAAAGAGATAGTGAAAAATTTTGATATATCATTTGATAAATTGACAAGAATAGGTTTACCTTCATGTTGGATAGAGAAAGGAAACATTCTGTCATGGAAATTTTATGAAGATTCATTAATACTGGAAAAAAGCAAGATGGATAACAGGCATGAAAAGACGCAGATTTTAAAAGGAGAAACAATGTTTATTTCTTGCAAAGGAATTTCAATTTGTTATGGATGGTGAACACTCTCTTCACAGAAATACCTACACACAGTCAGATTGTTGCATTCAGGTTGGAATATCATAGTTTCAAGAATTCATCAACAACCCAAAGTGAGATATGGAAAAAGTGCAAAACATTCTCAATGGACTCAGCAAAAGGAATCCCATCATCTCAACAAAATGTAGCCGTTGACTCAGCAACTGTATCAGAAGCGGCTGTTATTATAGATTAGGAATTTTCAATTTCACGATATGATATTTTCTCAAAATTATGTAAATTGTAATAGGACCTTTTTGAGGCATGTACCTCCGTAACTGTAAGTAGTTAAAGCAGTTAGAATTAGTTTCATCGCTGGAAACTGTTTTGTTATTTTGTATTTAAAGAAGATTCCAAGAATGGAAAAGGTTCCGATTTTTTAACCTTGAAGCCAAATTGTTGTACTCAAGAATGGAAAATCAATGAAAGAGTATGCAAGTTTCTATCATTCTGTTTATGCTGAAAGGTTATCCAGTTTACACAATGTTTTCTTATCTGTGAATAAAATAGAGTAATTTGAGCAGCAAGTATCTTTATACATGTGTATTTAAGAGTTAAACAAACCTTAATGTGCGCTCCTCTATTTTAACTTTATCTTTACTTAATTCTTCAGGGTTTTAAAATGATAGATTCTGTTTGAAACAACATATCATATTGAAATCCTCTTCTCTTTTTCTTCCGTTCATTCATTTCAGCATAAGTGGAATATAACATTGCAAAACATGCATGGATTTGATATTTAAGGGTTACATAATCAATGTTTAAGGGTTTATAAGACAGAGACATAAATATATTCATTTGTGACATAATTAGATAATGTCTTAAGCACTGATTCCTTATCACAACTAAGGAATTGTCTCTTAAGGTACAACACTTGCAATGGAACTCATTCTGAAACTTCATCAAGTTACTGATCTTCAAGTAGTGGAGTCACCTTCCAATTGATTATTTGATGTGTGGAGTCGCCAAGGTAGATGCAGCCTCGAAAAGCTTCCTGAGCTCATGTTACCTTCAGAAGTTCAGCTTCAAAATCTAGAGAAAGTATAGTCTTTAGACTCCTGGAAGATGCACCAAAATGTTATCACAAAATCAGACCTGATAGGCTTCCAATCAAGTTAATCTCATGTAACTGTTTCAGACCAATCTTTTGGTTGAGGCTTAGCCTCCTCAGCCTGAGAGGGCTTTCTCAAGGGTTTATGATTTTTGATAAATATGTACATGGCTAACTCTATACGGGGTAAAAGCAGATAAATGATATAAAATGGTTTTAAATCACATTAGAAAGTGTACATTGGGCTTATGGAGTCATAATAGCTTCTGCAAAATGAAAACAATCTACCTTTAATGGAAGTCAAGGAATACACATGTAGAACAGTGAAACACATAGTCAGTTTTTCTATGAAGGAAGTCAGAGAATCATTGATGAATTTTGAGTAACATAAGCAAACACCATTTCAATATAATATTGAAAAGATGCCATCAGAACAAGAACATACAAGAACTACTCATGAATCTTGAGTTGTTTAAGTAGAAAATCTGTATTAAGGTGAAAATAATCACTTACAATAAACACAGTATTTTTGCTAAAAAATGTCCAACCCCTTGCTAATTCAACGCCTTGGTCCTTTATAGATTATTTACATCATAGTATAACCTTATCCTCAACTAGGTACATCGAATTCCTACTGTTTGACACCTTTTATAACCATATAACATCGTCTTTATTACAAAATGACAGCTGCAAACCTAGGGAATAGTCCTAATACAAATAGGAATCAAACTCATTGAATCTGTTAGAGTCGGTCTTTACATCCCTCTGTCAGAGATCATTTATCTTATTGCATTTCATTGTTTAGGTGTCCCATTCTGCTCGTTCATCTGCATTCCGTTAGGGGCATGCCATTGTCTGACGAAAGGGTTTTGTTCTTTCATTTTCCCTCATGTTTGTACCTGCTAGGTTGGTCAAATTCTCAAATTCATCAAAGTTCAGTTCATGTCATCTATAGTTATAGATGTTGTTTTGGTCAAAAGAGTCATTTTAGTTTCTAGGTCTAGGGTTTGGTCTTTCGAAATGTTGAACAATGCCCGCAGGCCATGAGGAGGTTTTCAAATAAGTTTTCAATTCAAAATTTTCATCGTCAATATGCTCGAGGATGTTTCTTCTTCAAAACTCTGTTTTGAAGAAGAAATTGTCAAAATTGTTTTTGTAATAAATATGTAGTTTTTAACCATGAAGTTCTTCACATGCAGACTCTGGTCATCCTTTTCCAAGGTTCGACGCCAACATCCCTACAAAAAATCAACCAATTTCATCATTCAAAGCTCCAGAAAGTCAGTGAAGAAACAGAAAGACAGAAGTTGTATTAAATGAAAAAGTGCCAACGTCAAAAACATTACAAAATGGGTTTTGAAGAAAAAAAAATTAAAACCATGTCTATAAGATATTTCTCAAAGCCCATTAATTTCGTTTGCAACAAGAGTGATTGAGAAAATCTCCAAGAGAAAGTCAAGTTTGAGGTTGAAGAGTGAAACTGCGTTTTAGAAGGCCGACTATGTGTGTTGAAGACAACGCGGCGCATTGGGACAGGCCGCGGCGCATCCATGGACCGTAGCGCATAGAGCCGAAAGACACAGTGCAAATTTCTAAGGGCACGACGCACCCACTGAGCGCGACACATTGGGCCTGCGCACAGTGCACAGGATCGATAGGCTTGAAAATTGTCATCGTTGCTCCAAATTCAAACTATTTCAAACTTGTTTGCTCCAAGTAAGTGTGTGATGCTTGCTCCTGCTATTAGATCTTATTTGATGATGTTTGGAGGGAAGATTTTAAAGTTTAAAGTTTGAAAATATAAACCCTATATTTACAACAAAATCTTCTCCTTTGGGTTTTGGAAATTGGTGTTTTGAAACTACAATTTGGGTGCCAAATGTCCTTCCCACTTATGATCCTTTCCCTTTTATAATTATACCATTATAGTTAATCCCTTATGCCCTAACCTCCCCAACTAATAATATCCCTTTGTTCCCATTTACTAAACCCTACCACTCCTATCTCTTTCCCTTTCCCATATTATTTGCAAAGAGTTTCCAAATCCTTAATCCCCATACAGTCAAGTGATTATTTTCACATCATAAATTTCATTTGAAAGTCCTCTTTCCCACTGTTTATACTTACCACATTCCCTCATTATCCCTTGAGTACACATTTGGAATTGAAACAATTACACCAATTGCTCATTTTCAAACGAACCAAACATACAGTTGACAAACACATTTCAGCACCATCTCAGAAACAAATTCATCATATGAGCAGGACAGTGATTCAACCGCAGAGCTAAATGTACCGAGGAGGTCTCATAAAAGTGGCAGGCACGTCAGGGAGGAGCCCACTCCTTTGGCTCAATTGCAGGCCTGCCCACTTGCAATGACATGCTTTCAACAACATTCATGTTTTCGGTATTGTGAAATGATATCTCAGATTCAGCACCATCCAGAGTTGGTTCACTTATTTGTCCTACATTTGCGCGATGGTCATGTAAATCTTGCTGGAGTGAACTTCAATTTGACATCAGAGGATATTTCTGAGGCGACCGAGATACCAAACATTGGTGAGGAGTGGAATAAGAGACAGCAGCTGCATAGAGCATATTATGAACCTTACATTAGGCCTGGATATTTGAGGCAACTGAGCAGAGTTTTCCCATTCTGTTTTCTGAAGGAGTCCTATGCGCCATTAATGAAGCTCATCATTAGATACTTCAGCTGCGAGGGTAGATTCTCGTGCCTTTATGCATACCATGTTAGACTTTTGATGCATTTCACGAGAGTGCGAATGATGAATATTCCATACTTCATGTGTCGAAACATAGAGCGGATGACTACCCTCGTGCAGAAGAAGACTCCGGAGTAGCAACATAACAACATTTATCATTATGCACTCATCAAAATCATTGTGGTACATCAGCTTGGTTTGCATGGCACCACATGGGATGAGTTCATTTCCCGGGACTTCTTTGCAGCCCCCCAGCCTCCTCCTGAGATTTTTCATGATGAGGCTGAGCCTTCACATCAGTTTGAGGTTCCTGAGACTAAGCCTATCAGTGCTCCAGTGTGTGTGACATATCAGAGAGGCCACAGAGCCTTATTTGCAGCAGCACGACGAGTACCATCTCCAGCAGGGGTGGAAGGGGTCTCGTTACCTTCATCAGCAGCGCGAGTACTATCTCTACATGGCATGGAAGGGGTCTCGCCTTCTACATCAGCACAGGTACAAGACAGAGGCAAGAAGCCTATGCACAATGAGGGTCCTTCAGGAGGCAATGACACTGATGTTATACTCATCGATGTCGATTCGAGCTCTCCCAGCTCAAAGCTGAAAGAGATCATCCAGGAATAAAAGGCTGAGATTGACACACTGAACATGAAGTTGCAGAGAGCTCAGTGGGTTATAAATTACTTGGAGCAGCAGAATAAACAACTAGAGGATCAGGAGACACTCATAGAGTTGCGGCAAATCCGTGAAGACCATGAATTGGCCTGAAAGAGACCAGGTGACATGACACCATTTGAGCGAGAGACTTGCCTTACGCACGTCAAAATTCATTTGGAGAAGCTCTTGGTGAAGGCCAATAGGGACAAAGACATGCTCAGACATATGAAAAACCACTATTGGGCCCGCACACACGTTTGCAGAGAAAAAATGAAGATCCTAAAGGCAAGGCTGAGAAAAGCACTGAAATGTCAGAAAAGACCAGATCCACTCTGAATCTTGGCCGAAGCCTCCTTGTCTGAGCATGAGACGTGATGGGAGACCTTCACTCCAAATTTCAGCAAATTTGGATAAGATTTTGTCATTTTGAAAATTTTGGTTGCAAAACAGGTTTTTCCGCCCGACGCGTCGCGCCACCCGACGTGCGCTTGCGTTTGGGACATCATCTGGAGGAAAAATTTGTATTTTTTGGTTTTTCATGATATATTATGTATGTTCAGGAATTTTCGAAGCATTTCATCAAATTCTGGGCTGCCTAAAGTGCCAAAAACACTCCAAAAATGGCCTTTCTGCCACTTTTTGCACCAGCAGGAACCAGTCTTGGGAGATTGTATTTTTGGAGGCGTAAATGACATCCAAATTGAAAAATTCCACTTGGGTTGGATATAAGACATCTAGGGCTTTCCAAAGAGCTATCATGAGCTCAATTTTGACTTCGGGAAGTGCCTCAAAATCACCTCCAAAGTGGCAGGACGCATTGAGTTTTTGAGCGCGGCGCATAGAGAAATTTTGCCTCATTTTCACTCTTCAGCTCAGAAATTCGCCCAGTTTTGACTGGTTTTACTTTTTCATGTGATGATTGACCTACCATGATGTAATTTTATGATTATGATGTAATTTTTTCATTTTTTTACTTGTTCTAGAGGATTCATTCACTAAAAAGTGAAAATTAAGTGAATGGATCAGTTTCCTAGCATATAGAGGCAAGTTGTTTGGCTGCCTAGATTTTAGCTCCATGTTTAGAATTGGTTGAAAAGGCTCCTAGAAGGATGAGCTCGACCCCTAGAGGCATGTTAAGGGGTTAGGATGGTCTATATATTGTATTTTATAAGACATTTTCAGGGTTGGATACTTGGGAAAAGTTTGGCACCTCATTGTACATCCATTTTCAGTTTTTGGCAAAGGAAAGACCAGAGTTTTGCAGCACTTGTTGGGATCCTTGTGGCTTCTAAGTTTTGATGATTTTATTCTCATGTTATTTTAAGTTTCATTAATTTTATATGTATTCCATCCTTCTCTATGCTTCTGAATTAAACAAATGAGTAATTGAGGTAGAATTCATTGATTTGCTGGTGCTCTGCCTTAAGCTTTTGTTTAGTTTTTTATGTTCATCGTCAGTTTGAAGAGGATCCTTGCACTCTCTTGCCCTCTTCAGCTCCTCAGCAGTATTTTCAATCCATTAATTTGATCTAAGACATCAAATTCATTGCCTACCCTGCTCCAACTTGAACTCCGCAAGAATTTGGCCTCATCCCCAAGCCCAAAAATTGTTTTTCTCTTTTTCCAACAAAAACCCCTAAAAATAAAAATAAAACCCTCCTATTTGTTTATCTAGCCTAAGATCAGTTGTTTTTTTCATCATCTCAAGCCCCTTTGAATATTTTCATTGATATTGACCCGGAGAGAGCCCTCTCCTGCCCTCGTAGGGCTAGCTACGAGGCTGAGCGTGGTTTGGTGTTGTCCTTCTTCTGCCTTATTTCAACCTGAAGGTGGATTTGGGAACTAACAGAATCTACTCATAACAACCTTATCTAAGCTATATTACATCATTTTCCAACTATATTCCCATAAGGTTGAATCAAAATGATAAGCTCCAACACTTAATGTCCTTAATGTTGATCTCCTGCAAACTAGGAAATTGTCCCCTGTTTTCTAGGCTTTAAGATTCTTTGTGTTCTTGAGGCACTTTAACCACCATGAACCCATGACTTAAAAACCATTTTCTGTCAGGAATTGAAATAACATATTTTAAAAATCATCCATAAGTTCCAGCTGTACAAAATCATCATCGAACTACCCAAAATAGCGAAAACAAACCTACACTATGAAAACATCACAGTTTCGTAGCGCTTTTCGTAGCACAGACTTTTTAAGATTTTATATTCAAAGTTTTGGATTCTTATTTTCAGATTTATCTTCATTATCACTTAGCACAGCTTCCCTAGAAATTTCAATTCTTCATACACATAGTTTCCCTTCCAAAATTTAAGAGAGAGAGTGAAAAAGCATGCTACAACAGTTTCGTAGCGCTTTCCACTGATTTTGCATTGTGTGCGCTACGAAACTGCTGAGTGAGCAGTTTTTGGCCAGATTTCTTCAAAATTTAAAACCAAATGTGACAAGGCTGTTGGAAAAATACTGAGAGGGGGGGGGGGGGTGAATCAGTATTTAGGACTGAACAATTTTTCTTTTCTTTCTCTTAAAACCATATGTTACAGTACTGCATCCAATATGTATGTCTAGATATCTTATTATGTCTTTACTTAGATTATTGCATCAGATAAGCATTAAGCATGAACAGAAATAACAGAACAAAACATCACACAAAACAACACATATGAACACCAGGATTTAAGGTGGAAACCCAATTCGGGAGAAAACCACCGCTGCTGTAATCTCAATCTTCAATACTTATTGTAGAGAAAACTTCTTAGAATATATGTTGGTGCAGACTTATACCAGCATGCAGGCACCCACCTGCAGAAGGCTTCAACCTTCTCTCATTTACCAGCCTCTCCTGGAAGGGAGCTACCACCCCCTGCTCTCATTTACCAGCTACCACTGGAAGGGAGCTACAACCTCCTCTCTGAAGGCTTCGACCCTCAGGACCACTGTCGACCACGTTTCATCAACTTTCATATACGACATACCTTGCCGGTCACTTGATTTATTTATTTTCTGTATACTCACACCAATTCCTCATGATTTCATCCATCATTCACACCAGAGATTCATCATTATATTCATGGGTGCATCGTAGTTTCATATTTTTCAGTTAAAAATAGAGCTCGCCCATACAGATATTCTTTTTAGAAATTTTATTCACCACCCTTACAATGCACGCATCGTTCTTTATTTTTCTTCTCCTTATATAGTTTTCCCTTTATTAAAACCATGAGTCAAAACCATGAACCACTAATGGTATTCCTCTGACAGTATTCCTTTTAGTTTATCCCACGAGGCTTTTTTATCTCCTTTTAATTTTTATTTATCTATTTGAAGAAATTCATAAATAAATATATTTACAATTTTGAACAGAACGTTAAGGATTAAAGTTAACCCTTCACATTTTAACCCTTCCAAATAATATGGTAAACCCTTGACCCTGGGCCCACAAATATAGTCAACAGCCAATCAAATACGGGCATGGTACCATAGGTAAACTTCGCGCAAGTCCAACTTCTGATCACTGTTATATTAGCAAGCTTCCAGATCAACGGCGTATATGGATATCGCTCGACCTTCGATACTGATCGTTAACATGCGATGGCCCGCCGTACCTGTGTTAATCTTTGCGCACCTTCAACAAATGATGACCTTTTGATGACCCCTTCCCAGATCAATGGCGCTCAACGATATCGCTGGGCATCCTGGGTTGAACTATAATGCGCGATGGCGCACAGTAAAAAGTAGTTTTGTAGAATCGTACAGGGACGCGTGTCGCCTGTTCTATGGAATCGCTCCCCACCTCTTGAATACCTCTTGCCCATTGAGAGCGGTGCGATGAAAACCATAAATCGCCTTCACTGTTCCTCCTTCGTGGTTCCGCCCTTCGCTGAAGGTTCCGTTCATGATTCCAAAGGGTTATTCTGGGTTTGCGCTATGACTCTGGTCTATCTTTGGCAGGATTTCCAATAACCAACGAACAAATGTAGTTCTCTTCTGACAGGCTTTCCTTACAAACATTGACTCGTGACAATTCAATGTCATTCCTCAATTCTGCTATGATATATATAACATGTTAGCCTTCCATTTCAGAGTTCTATCCTGTCACAGTTCCGCCTGTACATTCAAAACCATCATATCTCTGCCACCATTAAGTTCTTCAATGGATACACTGAATGCCTCGAGAGCCCCCTATATATTCAACCAAGTAATTCCACGACTACAAATATCAAACTAAGCCAGATCTTCATTACAAGAAGGTCTCATCCTATAATTTGAATCCTACCACCATGATTCGTCAAGTGGGTTTCACTTTTAACTCCATTTGCAGAGACTCATACAGAGATTCAGGGGATTCCACACAAGAATTACATCAGTCAATACACATATAATACATATAACCTTAATCACGATTTCATTCTTCTCCGGGCACCGTAGGTATCCTCTGCCCATTATGAAATTGATCACACAGGTCATATATATTCCATATTTACTCATACTTAACACAATTCCACAAGTTCTTCATTAACATATACAAATCTTAGCCAGATATTCATTTTTTCCTTCAATCTATTACCTTGTCTCTTCCTAGCAGTTCTCCCTTTTGTCATCTCCTTTGCAAACTGTATTAAACCCCTAATTCAACTCTACTACTCTGTCTCATCTGCTGCCTCTGCTACCTTTCTGCTTCGTTTTCCTTATGGATAGTTTGGGTGCTGCTTTCCTTTGCCATCAATGACAATATTTCCAACAATCTCCCCCTTTGGCATTGATGGCAATACTCTTCCTCTGATGGCCTTTCAGAAGCTCTTTGTTGGCCTTCCAGAAGCTCTTTGTTGATGGCCTTTCAGAAGCTCTTTGTTGCTTTTCCTCCCCCTTTGACATCAATAGAAAATATTTTGATCAAGATCCTTTGAACTGATAATGCCATGCTCCCCCTGAGATCATGCTGCATCTTCAAACATAATATGACCAACAAATCATCCTTTTCATATGACCAATGCTCCCCCTGAGCCTGTGCATTCAGAGATGCCTAACACCACCTCACAACCAATTTAATCTTCTGTATTTAAGTAGACCTGATCCTCTGCATGGCAGAGACTACTCCCAGTTTCTGTCTGAGATGTTCGAATGCTTCCTTGGGTAGAGATTTGGTAAATATATCAGCAACTTGTTCTTTGGAGGAAACATACTCCAATTTCACCTTTTTTTCAAGCACTTGTTCATGTAAGAAGTGATATTTGATGGGAATGTGCTTGGTCTTGGAATGCATAACAAGATTCTTTGAGATACTGATAGCACTTGTATTATCACACATAATGGAGATAGGAGGTGAAAATTTGATTTGAAAGTCTTGTAGGGTTTGCATCATCCAAAGAAGTTGAGTGCAACATGATGCAGCAGCCACATATTCTGCTTCTGCTATAGATAAGGCAATGGAGCTTTTCTTCTTGCTGAACCAAGATACTAACTGGGGCCCCATATAGAATGCACCACCACTAGTGATTTTTCGATCACAAACACTTCCAGCCCAATCTGCATCAGTGTATGCATGAAGAGTAAGATCAACATTATTTGGATACCATAGTCCAAAGTCTTGAGTTCCTTGTAGATATTTGAATATTCTTTTCACAGCCTGAAGATGAGACTCTTTTGGATTAGCTTGGAATCGTCCAACAATCCCAACTGCATGCATGATGTCTGGTCTTGTCCCATTGAGATAAAGTAGACTTCCTATCATAGATCTATATTCAAGTTGATTCACCGTGGGGGAATCATCATTAGAAATGAGATTACATCCGGTTATCATTGGTGTACTTACAGGTTTGCAGTCTTCCATGCCATACTTGTTCAGGATTTGCTTGAGGTATTTTGCTTGTGACAAGAATATGCCATCTATTTCTTGTTGCACTTGCAAGCCAAGAAAGAATGTTAGTTCCCCAAGCAAAGACATTTCAAATTCTTGCTGCATATCAGAAGAAAATTTCTGACTCATAGACTCTTTATTACTTCCAAAAATGATATCATCAACATATACAACCACAATCAATAGTTTGTCATTTTCAGTTTTTGTGTATAAGTTGCTATCAGCAAACCCTTTTTGAAAATCCTTGTTGATGAAGATATTTGTCAAGACGATAGTACCATGCCCTTGGAGCTTGTTTGATACCATATAGAGCCTTTTTAAGTCTACAAACAAGTTTTTCATCATTTCCCAAAATGAATCCTTCTGGTTGTTCTATATAAACTTCTTCTTCTAGATCACCATTGAGAAAAGCAGATTTGACATTCATTTAATAAACTTTGATTTGTTGGAAGCTTGAAAAGGCAAGAAACATTATTATGGCTTCAAGTTTGGCTACAAGAGCAAAGGTTTCTTCAAATTCTATACCTTCTTGTTGAGCATACCCTTTGCACACAAGTCTAGATTTATTTCTTATAACATCCCCATTCTCATTTAAATTGTTTTTGAATATCCTTCCAATGACATTTTTATCATGAGGCCTTGGTACTAATTCCCATGTGTGATTCTTTTCAATTTGATCAAGCTCTTCATTCATGGCTTGAATCCAACATTCATCTTTGCTAGCTTGACTGACACTGTGAGGTTCAATAGTGGATAGAAATTCCAGATTGCTAGAAGATCCCACAAGAGTCCTTCTTGTTTGTACACCTGATCCCTTTTCTCCCAAAATTTGAGATTCAAGATGATTCTTTTGAACATATCTAGATGGGGCCTTTTTAGACAAATATTCTTTGGGTTCTTCACTGGGTTCACTGTTTGTATCATTACTATTTGATGTAGAAGGATATGTGTCATCATCATCTTCATCTGTTGTTTTCTTTTCTTCTTTTGGAGCTGCAGGAGACTCATCAATAACAACATTAATACACTCAAAAATCTTCCAAAGTCTTTTATTGTAACATTTATATGCCCTACTCCTAGAGGAGTAACCAAGAAATATTCCGTCATCTACTCTGGGTTCAAAGTTGCCAAGTTTTTCATCATTATTCTTGATAAAGCATTTGCTCCCAAAAATTCTAAAATGCTTTATAGTGGGAGGATTACCATACCAGAGTTCATATGGAGTTTTATCACTATTTACAAGAATATGTGCTTTGTTGAGAATGTTTACTGTTGTATGTGCTGCTTCTCCCCAAAATGTGTCAGGTGTTCCAGAATCATCAAGCATAGCTCTAGCCATTTGTTGAACTGTTCTGTTCATTCTTTCTGCAACGCCATTCTGTTGTGGAGTGCCAGCCACAGAGAACTGCCTTTTTATACCATGTTGTTCACAGAATTCAAGGAATTTATTGGATGTATATTCTCCTCCTCAATCAGATCTGAGACACTTGATTTTTAGATCTAATTCATTCTCAACTAGTTCTTTGAAGATCTAAAATTTCTCAAATGCTTCATCTTTGTGTTTAAGCAGCCCAATCCAACACATTCTAGAGAAATCATCAATGAATAAGATATAGTATTCTTCACCACGTGGTGAATTTTTCCTCATAGGTCCACATATGTCAATATGAATGAGTTCAAGAGGCTTACTTGATGATCCTTCCTTGGCATTAAATTGTACTCTGGTTTTCTTACCGAATTGGCAAGATTTGCATATGATATTTTCAGGTAGAGAAATATTGGGAAGATCACAAACAACTTTAAGTCTGCTTGATTTGTTGATTTGAGAGAAGCTCAGATGCCCCAAACTTCTATGCCATAGCCAGTTTTCTGAAGATTTACTCAAGTAACATTGTTCTTTGTAGTTCTTCAATACATACAGGTTGCTTGGAGTTCTTTTTCCTTTTATAATTGTTTTACCTGTATCAAGATCACGTACCATACATTCTTTTGAACTAAAGACAACTTCAGTTCCTTGATCACACATTTGACTTACACTTAACAGGTTATGCTTTAATCCATCCACATACATGAATTCATTAGCTTTCACCTTTTCTTTTAGAAAAACAGACCCTTTTCCCTTAATGACCGCAGGAGTATCATTTCCAAATGTAACATTTTTTTCTTTTTCTAGAGCACTATATGCAAGAAGTTTGTCTTTATCACCTGTCATGTGTCTTGAGCATCCACTATCAATGTACCATTGGTTTTCTTCATCTTCTGCAAATAAAGCTATGCCACAATTTTCAACCTGTAATTCCTTATTTTTCCATACTTTGGAGCTTGAAGGAACATGTTCTTTTGGCTGAACTTTGCTCCTGCATTCAGATTATTCATGACCAAAGTTATTGCAATAAGCACATTCAACTTCATTTTGAAGAGGAGAAAATTTGTTATAAGTATTCTTCTTTGTTTCAATATCAATCCTTTTCTTTCTTTCTTCTCTTTTCATGATGGTTTTATATGCAACACATTGAACAACTTTATGACCAAAATTGTGATATGAGAAACATTGTCCATTGAAGAAGAAATTTATGCGATCACAAAATATTCTATATGAATTTACTTGTTGATTGGTGTTTCTTTGAAAGGCATTCCTGTTAGTATTCTTTGAATTGAGATGATCATGCTTTATCTATAAAGATTCTTTATTCCCTTGCTGAGTGGCAGCATGTTGTAAACTAGCTGTAACTTCTTTTAGATAATTTGGTGTTGAAGCCTGAGAAGATTCTCCAATATATCCAAGATCTGTCTTTATAAGAGGAGAACGTTGTACCTTGATAATCTCATATAATTTTTTAGATCCTTTAGAAAATCTAAGATTCAGAGTTTTTACTTTCTCAAGTTATTTTCTTAGACTTACTACTTCACACTCTAATTTCTCATTGTGTTTCTCCCTTTCTTCAAGCTGATTTTTCAGAGTTTCTATGATTATTTTACTTTCTTCTAAGCAAATTTTGATTTTATTGTTTTCATCAAGAAAATCACTGTCTTCTAGAGCATCCACAAAAGTATCTTTTTCTTCTCTAGATTCTTTTTCAAATGCCATGAGAAGTCTAAGATCTTGTTCACATTCTTCCTCACTATCAGATAACCCATCACTATCTTCATGAGTATAGTAACTCTTTCTAGTACTAAAACGATTCTTATTCCTTTTTGCTACTTCCTTCCCATTTTTATGTGTTTCTTTATAAGGACACTTAGCAGCATAATGACCAAATCTTCCACAATCAAAACATTTGAAAGGAAGCTTACCTCTGAACCATCATGTGCCAAGTTGAAGTTTCTTTACAAAGTTTATCTCATCTTCTTCTGAGATATATCCTGATCCTTCTATTTTTTGTACTTCTTTCCCTTTTGTAGAAGTTCTAAAGACTGCTTCTTTGACTTCAGAAGGTCCTCCTCTTCTCATTTCATATGCAGTTAGTATGCCATGAAGTTGCACCACAGTAAGGTTTTGAAGATCCTGCTTTTCTTCAAGGGCAGAAAATTTTGACTCAAATTTTGTTGTTAGTGATCTTAAGACTTTCTCAACCAAGGTAGATTCGGTTATTGTTTCTCCCAGATTTCTCATACGATTTAAAATATCATCAAGACGTAAAAAGAAATTGGCAATGCTCTCCTCATTATCCATTTTTAGATTCTCATATTGAATTCTGAGAGTTTGGAGTTTAGCACTTTTTACCTTTGCATCACCTTCATAAATTAGAATGATTTTGTCCCATATTGTCTTGGCTATATTCAGCTGCATGACTTTGACAGATTCTGATTTAGTTAGACTTCCCAATAGAGCATTGACCGCCTTTGCATTCGTTTCATAATTCTTTCTTTCCGTCGGATCTGTTGGTACTGCAGCTGGGTATTGATATCCTTGTTCAACAATTGCCCATACCTCTGCTCCCAGAGACTGAAGATAGGATCTCATCCTTGTTTTCCAGAAGATTAAATTGTTTCCGTTAAAGAGTGGAGGCCTGATAGATGTTGTTCCATCTTGATTTCTCATCTTGCTTGATCTTCCTTCTAGCGGCTAAGCTTTTTCAGAAGGACCTGCTCTGATACCAATTGTTGGGAAAAATACTGAGAGGGGGGGTGAATCAGTATTTAGGACTGAACAATTTTCATTTCTTTCTCTTAAAACCATATGTTACAGTACTGCATCCAATATGTATGTCCAGATATCTTATTATGTCTTTACTTAGAGTATTTCATCAGATAAGCATTAAGCATGAACAGAAATAACATAACAAACCATCACACAAAACAACACATATGAACACCAAGATTTAAGGTGGAAACTCAATTCGAGAGAAAATCACCGCTGCTGTAATCTCAGTCTTCAATGTTTATTGTAGAGAAAACTTCTTGCAATATATGCTGGTGCAGACTTATACCAGCAAACAGGCACCCACCTGCAGAAGGCTTCAACCTTCTCTCATTTACCAGCCTCTCCTGGAAGGGAGCTACTACCCCCTGCTCTCGTTTACCAGCTACCACTGGAAGGGAGTTACAACCCCCTCTCTGAAGGCTTCGACTTTCAGGACCACTGTGGACCACGTTTCATCAACTTTCATATACGACATACCTTGTCGGTTACCTGATTTATTTATTTTCTGTACACTCACACCAGTTCCTCATGATTTCGTCCATCATTCACACCAGAGATTCATCATTATATTCATGGGTGCATCGTAGTTTCATATTTTTCAGTTAAAAATAGAGCTCGCCCATACAGATATTCTTTTTAGAAATTTTATTCACCACCCTTACAATGCACACATCGTTCTTTATTTTTATTCTCCTTATATAGTTTTCCCTTTATTAAAACCACGAGTCAAAACCACGAA
Organism: Pinus albicaulis; assembly: GCA_034641835.2. NCBI lineage: Eukaryota > Viridiplantae > Streptophyta > Pinopsida > Pinales > Pinaceae > Pinus > Pinus albicaulis. Next base: position 206,125,000 of record CM076579.1, on the reverse strand, counting down.
CCGCTAATGGTATTCCTCTGACAGTATTCATTTTAGTTTATCCCACGAGGATTTTTGATCTCCTTTTAATTTTTATTTATCTATTTGAAGAAATTCATAAATAAATATATTTACAATTTTGAACAGAACGTTAAGGATTAAAGTTAACCCTTTGAATTTTAACCCTTCCAAATAATATGGTAAACCTTTGACCTCGGGCCCACAAATATAGTCAACAGCCAATCAAATACACACATGGTACCATAGGTAAAATTCACACAAGTACAGCGTCCAATCACTGTTAGATTAGCAAGCTTCCAGATCAACGTCGTATATGCATATCGCTCGACCTCCGATACCGATCATTAACGTGCGATGGCTTGCCGTACCCGTGTTAATCTTTGCACACCTTCAACAAATGACGACCGTTCGATGACACCTTCCCAAATCAACAGCGCTCAACGATATCGCTAGGCATCCTGGGTCGAAATATAACACGCGATGGCGCACAGTAAAAAGTGGTTTTATAGAATCGTACAGGGACACGTGTCGCTCGTTCTATGGAATCACTCCCCACCTCTTGAATACTGCTTTCTCATTGAGAGCGGTGCGATGAAAACCATAAACCGCCTTCACTATTCCTCCTTCGTGGTTCCGCCCTTCGCTCAAGGTTTCGTTCATGATTCCAAAGGGCTAGTTTGGGTTTGCGCTATGACTCTGGTCTATCTTTGGCAGGATTTCCAATAATCAACGAACAAATGTAGTTCTCTTCCGACGGGATTTCATTACAAACATTGACTCGTGACAATTCAATGTCATTCCTCAATTCTGCTATGATATATATAACATTTCAGCCTTCCATTTCGGAGTTCTATCCTGTCACAGTTCCGCCTATGCATTCAAAACCATCATATCTCTGCCACCATTAAGTTCTTCAATGGATACACTGAATGCCTCGAGAGCCCCCTATATATTCAACCAAGTAATTCCATGACTGAAAATATCAAACTAAGCCAGATCTTCATTACAAGATGGTCTCATCCTGGAATTCGAATCCTACCACCATGATTCCTCAGCTGGGTTTCACTTTTAACTCCATTCGCAGAGATTCATACAGAGATTCAGGTGATTCCACAAGAGAATTACATCAGTCAATACACATATAATACATATAACCTTAATCATGATTTCATTCTTCTCCGGGCACCGTAGGTATCCTCTACCCATTATGAAATTGATCACACAGGTCATATATATTCCAGATTTACTCATACTTAACACAGTTCCACATTTCTTCATTAACATATAAAAATATTAGCCAGATATTCAATTTTTCCTTCAATCTATTACCTTGTCTCTTCCTAGCAGTTCTCCCTTTTTTCATCTCCTTTGCAAACTGTATTAAACCCCTAATTCAACTCTACTGCTCTGTCTCATCTGCTGCCTCTACTACCTTTCTGTCTCGTTTGCCTTATGGATAGTTTGGGTGCTTATTTCCTTTGCCATCAATGACAATATTTCCAAAAAAGACTTCAAAATAAACTTGATTTCATCATTTAAAAACCATATTGTCTGTAAAAACACATTTAGCTTTCTCCTTCATAACTTCTTAACTTCTTGCATATTTCTCCTGTTTTTATCTGAAACATAGGTCTTTAGACAGAGCTTATATCTCCTAATACATGATGTATTTTGAGAAAATGAAGGAGGTTTTTTTAGGCCATTATTTATTTAATAAAAACCTCTCTTGGGTTTTTTAAATACATCTCTGCCTTTCCAGAAAATGCCTTTGAAAAACATGTGTAAAATAGGAAAACTCTGTTTTCTGAAAATAGGGCTTCAAAGAAAGCTTTGTATCTCCCAACTGATAACACATATGAGAAACATGAGAGAGGTTATTTTATCTGGTGATGTGATGAAGAAAAACCTCTTTTATAATTCCAAAAAACGTTTTCATTTGGCTAGAAACGAAACATGAAGTTGATTGCTAAACATCCATGTACAGGACATTTTGTAACATTAATTTCGCAGCACATTTTTAATTTTTGAATTTCTCCCACCTCCTAATGAATTTGAGGAAACTGAGAGAGGATTTTGTAGTTAGGCCTATTAGGAAGAAAACATCTTTCAGTTTTCCTAAATTCGTTTTGATTTGCTCATAATCCTCCTTGGAAGTTGACTACTCAAAACCATAAACAAAGGTTTTTGCTTCGTATTGCGCTACGAAAAGACATCGCTTTCGTAGTGCATTTCCTCTTTTTTGAACTAGCGGTGCTACGAAACGGTGGATTTCTAGCTAATTGCATAAATTTAGCCTGAAAATTAATTGAATGACCCTTAAATGAAAAATGTGAATATTTGACCATGGAATGGATCTCTAAAGACCTTATTTTAATTTAGATCATGAACATTAAACCTCTAAAAGCTATGACCTACCCTTAAGAAAATCCTAAAATGACTCCTTAGACCCCATTTTGATCCATGATAAAAAAAAAATTGACACAATGATGTTTTTGAAATTTTTTGGGTGATAACACCAATTTTGAGCATGATGATAGACACTCGCCATTGGTTGGATGGGTGATTTTGATGAGAAATAGGTTTTAGAAAACTATAGATTACAGAGCAATGCAACACATAAAATATGTGAAAAACACAAGCACACAAAACAAATAAAACCAGAGAGACACAGATATACGTGGTTCACCCAGTTTGGGCTACGTCCACCCCGAACAACCAGTCCTTCCTTTTTATTATCCAGCAAAATGAAGAGACACAACCTACAAAAAATCTGTTGTAATATCCTCTATTCTGTCTCACAGTCTCCCTATTTGTTTCTCGCTTTGAGAATACACATAAAATACATAGCTACAATATAATTACCCTCATACAAGTGAGGGGTTTCCTTCTAGGGCAAAAAACCCTAAACTAATCATAACTTCTACTGTTAGATCATTCGCCTAATGAACGACCAAGATTGACTAGAAATTACTATACTTTTACAAGGCAATTTTACATATGTTTTTAGCTTCGGGGATTCTGCCCTTGAAACCGCCCACCAGGGGGGGGATCCATAAAGTCACAGCCACCCCCCCTAGACCCCCTAGGCAGCATTTAATTACAGGCGACATTGCCACCCCATTAAGGTACAGGGGTCGAATGCTGTGATACAAAATAAACAAGATAATCAGGCTCCACACCCAACAATATACCACTTGGAGACTGATTGTAGCAAATCCAATGTTGTTTCATTTGCTGGACAATGACTCCTCTTTGGACTTGGCTATTTCTCATCTTCATCGTCGTTGTTGAAGACCAATTGAAACTAAGCATATTCTCATTTTCTCCCTAGTTACAACTTTTGTTAGCACATCTGCAGGATTCTGGTTAGTGTGTATCTTTTCCAGCTTCAACTGTCCATCTTCTGATACTGACCGTATGAAATGGTACTTGAGCTGTATGTGTTTAATCCTAGAATGAAATGATAAGTTCTTTGCAAGATGAATGGCACTTTGGCTATCACTGTATAACATTCCCATATCATGCTTCTTACCCAATTCATCCATAAACATTTGTTACCAAATCATTTCTTTACTAGCCTCTGTAGCAACAACATACTCTGCTTCTGTTGTTGAAAGTGCAACAACACTTTGGATTTTTGAAACCCAACTAACAACTATTCCACCTATAGTAAATACATATCCTATAGTTCTCCTCCTATTATCTTTGTCACCTGCCATATCTGCATCAACATATCCCTATAGATCAATGTTTGAACCACCAAAGAATAATGCTTGATTTGTGGTACCTCTCAAATATCTGAGAATCCATTTTAGTACCATCCAATGTTCTTTTCCTGGATTGTTCATGTACCTGCTTACAACTCCCACTACATGTGCAATATCAGGCCTTGTGTATACCATTAAATACATTAAGCTTCCAATTGCTAATGCATATGGAACTTTAGACATATAGTCCATTTCTTCTTGGGTCTTGGGGCATATCTCCTTACTAAGTTTGAAATGGATAGCAAAATATGTACTAACTAGTTTTGCATTAAGCATATTAAATATTTTCAGCACCTTTTGTATGTACTCATTCTGAGATAGTGTTAATTTGTGATTTTTCCTATCTCTAGTTATTCTCATACCAAGGATTTGTTTTGGAGCTCCCAAATCCTTCATTGCAAATTAATTTTCCAATTTTCTTTTGAGCGCATTTATTTCCTGAATCTTAGACCCTGCAACAAGCATGTCATCTACATACAATAACAATATAATATAATTGCCATCATTTTGCTTTTTCAAATAAACACAATGATCAGAGTGACATCTAGTATAACCTTGTTCAGACATAAACTTGTCAAATTCTAGATAACACTTCCTTGGAGCCTGTTTTAAGCCATACAAGCTCTTCTTTAACTTGCACACTAATTTTTCTTTCCCTTTGACCTCATATCCTTCTGGGTGCTCCATATAGATCTCTTCCTCCAAATCTCCATGGAGAAATGTTGTCTTTACATCTAACCGTTCAAGATGCAAATATTCTGCTGCTACAATACTTAAAATAGTTCTAATTGAAGTCATCTTAACAACAGGGGAAAATATTTCATCAAAATAAATACCTTTCTTCTATGCAAAATTCTTCACCACAAGTCCAGTTTTGTATCTTTATTTTCCTCCATCTTCCTCCTTCACCCTGTAAACCATTTATTCTGCAATGTAGTTTTCCCTGCAGGCAACTTGACTAAGTCCCAAGTCTGGTTATGAATTAAGGAGTACATCTCTTCTTCCATGGACAACTCCCACTTTTTCCTAGTTTCAACCTGCATTGCTTCTTCATAACATTTTGGTTCACCAAAATTAGTCAAAAATCAATAATATAATGAAGGAGAGTATTGTTCAAGGGGTCTACTTATCCTGGTAGATCTTCTGACACCACTTTCAGGTGTTTGAGGTGCCTCTTGCTGTTGTGGTGGTTTTTGTTATTGTGCCTGTTGATTATTATTATTTTCAGGCACTTTTAATTTTTCTATGATCTCATCAAGAACTGTGTATTCTTCATTTTCCTTCATCAAGCAAAAAGGCAGTTGGATCTTCAAAGATCCACTCTTTGGTTCTTGTCCATACCACCCCATATAAAGTGAATATGACATTATCATAATATGGGATCCAAATAAGAGAGGTACTAAATATTTTACATAGTGTTGGAAGGTACCAACAGTCTCCCAAGTATTCACAGCGCAATTTTCCTAACTGTTGTTTCAGAAAATAACATGGCAAGTTGTTTCTTAACAAATTTCTAGTTGTGTATGTCATCACATCTACTAGTAAATAGTAAATGGCTTTGTATATCAACTGAGAATAAAAAAAATAATACAACACTTTCCTAAAGCCATATAAGAGATGGCTATCTCCATCATAGATGTTGGCCCAAAAATGACCATGAAGCCCAAAGAGAGGCTTTCCCTCTTGTGGAGCAATGCATTGTATAGAAATCGTAAGAGAATTCAAATACTGTGTTAGATAATAAATAAATGAAAAAAATAATTATTACCATGTACTAAGAGTAAGATGATAATAAGATCCATGAATGAGCCCTAAATAGTGGTATGAAATACTCCCATGAAGAGGAATGAACCATGTGCTGCATGAAGATATTTCTTCTTATGCTTGGAAATCCATGTCAAGAAGATCATATCATGGTAATAGATGTCTCCATCCACTACTCCATCACTCTCACCTCCTCCTTGTCCAACAAGTGCATCATATCTGAGGTGATCCGGGGAACACTCCATCAATAAACCCAAGCTCCCATGCGACATCTCATAGCTCCATTTTTCGACATGTCCAATGTCAAAGTCATATACCATAATACTGTTGTATATGGGAGATTCCTTCCAAAGTGGAAGTACCTCCTGATCTTCCAAGGCTACGGAATGGCCCCTTTGCACCATGATAGTGCCATCACCTACTCCTGCAACATCATGCAAATAATGGGAGAGAATAAACCCATATCCTCTCAAGAATAACCAAGGTAAAAACATCTCTTACTGCTCCCTCATCTCTCCCTCATACAAGTCATGGAGTAATATCATGATATTTGAATTGTAGAATGCCCCATACAACCAAATATTCTATTTCCATAATACATGGGTGCCATGTAATGCCTCAACCCATAACATACCCTTTGACAAAGGATATGTCACATGATGGCCAAACTCTTTTAAGAGTATCTAGTGCAACCTTGCCTCCTACTTCCCTATGTCATAGATCTGCAAGTGGCTTCCAGCCTCTTTCTCATCAACATCACCCATCCAACCAATGGCGAGTGTTTATCATCATGCCAAACATTGGCATCCGTCCAGTGAAGAATACCATCTTCCCAAATCAGATTTCTATCTTTGCATTTCATGGGATGTTGAAATGCAATCTCCTGGATATATCCATATGAAGACCACTCATCAATGACCAAGTTGAATCCATAAGGATCCAAGTATGCTAAAGGAAAATCCATCTCATTAAGCTGGGTAGTGCTTAACAAGAAGGATCCATCATGATGATGGGAGATAATATGTATCTCATCAACCATATGCCTATCCTTTGCTACACACGTGGAATGGTCATTGGAATTCCCCACTTATGGCTGGGTCCCCAACTCATCACTGCTACTCAAGGATAGTGCTGGTGATCTCCATGATGGTGCATCTACTGTCTCAAGATCATGCTCAATGTTGAAAACATAGTTCTGCATTGCATTTCCTAGGACAATGCTTATCCCATCCTCTAAAAATCTACACTCCAACCGCAAGAGTTGTGTGCAGCTCAACAATGAGTAACCAAGATGACTATTTATCTCTTCCTTGATTATATCAAGGCTCCTCAGTTTAGTGATAGTGTGCTGCTCCAAATCAATAGTGTATCTTGACCCTAGGTCATGCAATGGCATCTTCCCACACTCCTCCACATGATGTGCTGAAATAATAGAAAGCGGAAACATATGCATACCTTGGTAAAGCTTGGGAACATCTTGTACTACTACAAGGGTTCCTTCCTCCAGTGTGATGGCTTCCCAAACTACTAATGATGATGGTTGCTCTTTTATGGCTACATCAGTGCTGGTACAAGTCTCCTCCTTCTCATACATCTCCAGAATAGTGCATGAGACTCTAAAAGTCAAGAGATCAAGACCACTTGACAAAGGTGCAAGTTCCCTTTCTCCTGATGCAAGTTCTTTTGCAACAAATGGTGGAGAAGGCCTCTTCTCTTCTGATTTATTCTTGTCAAACTTCTTGATCGACCTTTGAGTAAAATTTTCATATGCAGTCACTCTTGCATGACTCAAATGGTTGAACCACCAAATGTTTTCTTCACCCTCAAGATGCAGCGCTGCAATCTCAACAACTTCTTCCTCTACTACTGGATGTAGTAGGAAAAATGCATCCAACATCATTCCCCAAGCCCTTGTTGTGCATGAGCATGACCCATCAAAGGCAGACAATAGAAAACTATTTCCCTTTATTCTTCTATTGCTGCAAGGCCTCCTTTCTTATTTGAGCTGAATGAACTATGGGAGAGTTAGATTCTCCTTGAAAGCTCCAGGTTGAGATTTATATTCTGCAAGGTATTCACTTAGAATCTCATGATCCAAGTGTCCTCCATCTCCATACCTTTTGTCTTCTTCTTAAAAAGAAAAGGGCATAGTGTATTGCTTTGGATCTCTATGCAACACTGGTTCTTTCTTCTACTGATAGGAAGTACATGGACCTTCCTCATCTTGAAACCCTAGTGTGGTTTCATTTCTTCTCTCCACTCTTCTTTTCTTAATCTCCTTGGTGAGGTCCCTCTTAGATTTGAAAATAGATGAGATAAAACTCATTCCTTCCATCATTTTGATCTCTCTCTTCTTCTTCTTATTCTCCTGATAGCATAATGGTTGAGATCCATAGGTTGAGCCAAGATTATGCTCTGATACCACTGTGATATTCCAAAATGGAAAAGACAGGAATATAGAAGATATGCAGCATTCCAAATAAATCAAAACATGAACATAGCACTAAAATCTGGAAAATGCTAAAAATATGCTGCAACTAGAAATTACATTAAGTCATCATAATATATGTGTAGAAAACAACAGATCCATATCATTATATATAACAGCAAATGAAATTACACAGTGCTCCAAAAGGAATGCACTCAAGCCACAATATGGCTGAAATACACTAAAGAAACCAAGCATTATAAATTTTGTGCTGCTACTACTACTGCTACTGGAAACTACTATTACTGAGTAGAAGAACCATGTGCGTAAGTATTTTCATGTTCTTAGAATGATTCACTCTTTTAAACACCGATACTACTCAAAAAACCTAGAAAAACCCATAAATGGTTTTGCCAGATTTTAAGTTTGGATCTTTGGCCTTTTTTGAGTTGCCCACTACATTTTTTCTGCCTGAATTATGCACTCCCTGGGAATGACTACTAATATGGGGCTGAATGAATGATCTATCAGCTGCAACAAAACCCAATCAACTCAATAAGTGAAGGGCTGGTCCCTTCACTAGAAAATTAGCTCAAAAATTGGAGATCTCTCTCCTCCACTACTACACCCCTGCAACAAAACACAAATCTGAACAAACACTGTGCTGTAGCTGAAGAATGAAGCTTAGCCAGAATGATGGATGTGTGGAAATGATAGTACAATAATATTCCAAGAGGCTACCTCAAGGGAAGAGGTGGGATTCCTACTCGGGAACACCCTGTGCTAAACAACACTGCAAGCTCAACTGAATAGCTGAAGGATGCAAGAAGTCATATAGACCACAAAATCAATAATCAATAACATAATCCCATATGGCTGCTTTTTCCCCCTTATAAACAATGTGATCCTTCTCACCTTTGGTCCCACTCATTAGGGTTTCCACTATCATGGAGTCTTCCTTCCATTCACACTGCATTGTTTCTTAATGATGATCCACTCCCTCCATATCAACGTTGTTGACTTGGTAAAACTTGACCTTGTCCACATGCATTAGCCCTGTTCATACATGAAGGTGCTTTATCCAGCTATGAATATGATCCATTTTCACACTAAGAGGGATTTTGTGCCTACTAAAGAGATTTATGAGCCTCCCTACCCATTTATTCATCTAATTAAATGACAAAAGAAAAATTAATATTTCAATTAGATGTATGCTAATTAGGGGTATTACATCTGTTCAAGGAAGAGGGTAGCTAATCTGCTATAATTGTGGAAATGTCGGTCTTTATGCGCCATTAAGGGAATTTTTAGGTCTAAAATGGGCCTCATAAGGAAATTATAAAATAATAGTGCAAATAATAAAATAAGATTAGATTCCGTCATCAAATTGTAGAGGGAAAAATGAAAAAGATACTTTTTCAACTTGTATTTTAAACTTATCTCTCTATGGGTTTACTCAAATTTCAAGTTGCAGAGAGAAAAATGAAAAAGCTACTTTTTTAACTAGTATTTTAAACTTATCTCCCTATGTGTTTACTCAAATTTCGAGTGGGAATACTCGTTGGATGAAAATTTTGATTCCGCATCCAAGGATTACCCATGTTGGATACTTTTGATGGACCCTAATAGAAGAAAATTGAGAAATACATGAAAAACATGACTGTAATAATATGTTTTAATGTATTTCTCATTTTTCGCGTCCCAGGGTCCATCGAAAGTATGCAACATGGGTACTCCGTGGATGAGGAATTAAATTTTGCATCCAATGTGCACCCCCACTCTAAATTTGAGTAAAACCTTCCAGAGATAAGTTGAAAATACAAGTTGAAAAATATTTTTATTATTTAATTATTTTTAATCTTTTTACTTTTTTACCCCAAAAATGGTGAATCATCCTCCATAGTTGACATCATCATATTGAATCCTATTGGTTCTTATAAAGTTTATTTTGGTTGTAGGAGGCCTATTTTAGACCTCAAAAGTTCTCTAATGTGTGACTGTCCAAAACCAACACAAAAATCTTGCGAGTATTGTAGACAATTTGATCTTGTTATTGAATATTGCCTTGTCTTGATTGAAAAAATGTAGGAAAAGAAAAAAAAGAGACCCGACTCAAAATATTCAGATGGTAAGAGCTTAGCTGTGCAAAGAATAACCAAGTGTGAATATCATTACTAGGAGTGGTGCAACCATCGATGAAGACAAAGGAGCAAAGCCTGCTACTGATCTTTGGATATGAAAATAACCTAAAAAAATGGAATGATTCAACTTACAGAGAGAAAATGAAACCTTTGTAGAAGTGAAGAAGGGTTTCACAAAGGTGGACGCTTCAACGTCTAAAGCATCAAGCAAGCCTATGGACATGGCTAAAGGAGGTGAAGAGATAAATCCCTTCCTGTAGGCTTGTATTAAATTGTAGCACAATAAGAAGGTAGTCGAGAACCTCCAAGCGTTAATAGAAAACTGCGAAGAGAAAGAACAAATCCAAATGGAGCATAAGGTTGTTAATAAGATCTATAAGAATAAAAGAATAAATGGATGGGAAATGTGCTTGAATCCTCATATTGGTGCATATGAGATGGATCATGCTATTCTGGATCTAGGATCTGATGCAATTTTTTTACCAAAGAAGAATTGGAAATGAATGGGAGAACCTAAGTTGGAGTGGTCCACTATCTAGCTGCACATGAAAAATAAAAAAAATATTATCCCATTAGGAAGGCTCTCACAAGTAATAGTGTATATCGAAGGAGTAAGGGTACTTGTAGACTTTGAAGTTATATATATTGGTGATGATATTGACCCATATCCTGAGCTTTTGGGTTTGGATTGGGCTATCAATATGGGTGGGGTCATCAACCTTAAGCACAGAAGTATGGTATTTTAAAGTAATGGAACTAGGGTTGTGGTCCCCCTAGACTCTACAGAAGGAGAAAGATATACAAAGATGGTGCATGTAGATGACAATGTCTGTCACATCTATAAGTTGACTACATGAGATGAAGACTGGATCAACCCAACAATAGATGAAGACTTAATTGGGAGAAGGATAGCTCCTGATTTTTAGTTTCAGATGAAGAACTCAAGAACTGGTAAAACCGATTGCATGAAGTCTCTGTGTTGCACTTCAAACAAGTGAAAAAATATCTTTGGTGCATATCCTAAGAGGTACAAGATTTGCCTTATTATGATGGTTTAAGTAATATTAATATATTTTCAGAAGAACTTGAAAAAGTTGTCCCAAAAGAGCAACGATTCCATACACTTGATATAGCGCTGCGCTCAACCCCAGCATGTTGGTAGGGGACACACAAGGGTAACTTAGCTAACTAGGTTGAATAGACCCACATGATGCATCTGCAATTTGAGCATCCAAATACCAGAATGGGAGAGACCTATTCCGAAGAAGGCGATCTATGCAAACATTTGGCTAGATGGACTGAAGCTTGGGGCGAAGAACTGAAGCTAGAATGGATGCATATATTCATACACACTTTGGGAATGGTGCCTACAGACTGGTACCTCAAAAATGAGCTACGATGAAGAACCAATGAATGGAATATGTTGACAAAAAAATTTTATCCTAAAATTTCATTTTGAAAGTGGGTTCGAATGCCTAGATGAGGTACTGCAAGATATTCAGGAAGTCATCTTTGACACCACAAAACCGTTAGTTGAGCACGCCTTGCCAGCATGGGACGTGAAAATGAAGGACATCGTTGACTATATAATTTTTCAATCAAAGATAATGATGAATACGCAAGGAACATTACAATCCCTAAGTCTGAAGGACAACGCATAGTTGCTAGAACTATGATTGATTCACTAGATGTAACTAAACCTATGAATATTTGACAAGTCAATATTGGCTCAGAGGAACAACCAAAATTATAAAATATAGGGGATTGTTGGGATGATGATACATTGGGTAAGGTTGCCGAACTATTGACTTACTATTAAGAGTTGTTTCCTACGATATTTTTTGAGCTTAAGGGAATAGTAGGAGATCTCAGGGTAATGAAGATCACCTTCAAACTGGATGCATGACCTGTGAAGCAGTGCCCATATAGGTTGAACCCTAAATACAAAAATAAGGTCACATAGGAATTGGAGAAAATTGTTGCTACAGGGATCATAGAACTAGTGGAAGAATCAGATTCGGTAAGCCCTATGGTGGTGCAGGACAAGAAAACAAAGGGAGAAATAAGGATTTGTGTGGATCTGTGAAAATTGAATGATGCTTGTGTACATGGCCCATTCCCGACGCTATTCTCTGATGAAAAATTGGACAATGTGGGAGGGAAGGAGGCCTAATCATTTATGGATGGTTTCTTAGGACACCACCAAATAAGAATCATGTCGGAAGATAGAAGCAAGAAAACCTTTGTGACATATTGGGGATCCTTTCAGCACACCATCATGCCATTCAGTATAAATAATATGCTAAATATCTTCTTGCAATTGGTGGTAGTTGCCTTGAAAGAATAAATTCATAAATTATTAGAAGTATACTTTGATGACTGGATTGTATTTGGATTATTGAAGAAGAATGTGTCAAGTTTGTGCCTGATGCTAGATACTTGTTGGAAGTATCAGATCTCGCTCAATCTGAAAAAGTTTATATTATGCATCCCATTCAAGATCTTGCTAGGTCATATTGTTTTTAATCAAGTATTGATGGTGGATCTAGAAAATTTCGATGTTATTTTTAACCTGGAAGTTCCTGCAAATGTAAAACAACTGCACTCAATTTTGGGGCATACAGGGTATTACCAAAAGTTTATTCAAGGCTACACGCTGATCACTACGCCCATGGAGAAGTTGCTGAAGAAGGATGCCTCATTTTGCTAGGACATGGACTACCAGAAGAGCTTTGAATTGATTAAGAAGAATATGATCATTGCGCCCATATAGGTCTTTCTCAACTAGACAAAGGAATTCCATTCACATGTCGATGCTTCCTGCATCGTGCTGGGAGTTGTATTAGTGATGGGCCTCTAAATTAGAAATAAATTAAGGTCCATATAACCTTTCTTAAGCACATAAAAGATATATTAAATCTCTCCTTATATAATTAATAATGTTTTTTTATGCTTTAATATGTTATTAGGAAGGTTTAAAAATAATATCATATTTGTGCCTAATATTATTTATTTTTGTAGAATATTGTGAGAATATTGGGCATATTATGAAGATTTGGAGAAGGATATATTTGAGGGAATTTATCCCTACTAATGGAGGATAAATATTGGAAAATAAATTAACAAAATATCATGAAATTATTTGGAATTTCTGGAGAGATTCTGGAACTCCGATGACTGAGAAAATCTAGGAATGTGTTCCTTGTCATTTACTGCAAACTCCTAGTGTTGGGAACTAGATCCACTATTTGAGGGATTTTGGAGGGGAAAGCTTCCTCCTTTAAAGGGGAATGCTTTCTCAAAAATTTTAATAAGTACCAATTCGATTTTTCCTTTAGGTGGAGGTATTATTTAGTCTTATTGTGGATAAAACTTGTTTTCTAGAAGCTCCACTTTATTTTCTTATAGGGATGTACTTGGAATGATTTAATAATGAAGTGTGGTGTCATTTTTAGCTTCTAAGGCTTGGTTTCTTCCATAATACTCTGAGCCTCCTTGGGCTTGGACATCCTAGGAGCCTCAGAGCCCTCTTTCAAAATTTCTTTATGTTCTTTTCACTTCTTACTCACATGCATCTCTTATTTATGTTTTGCATATTTCTGTATTTAGTATTGTTTTTTTTTCTTTCTATAGGATTGGGTTAGATGAATTACATGAGCTATTTTAAGTTTTTTATAGGTTCAAAATCATTATTCATCATTAGAATAACTTTTCAAGTGTTGAGTAACCAGCTCCAATAATAGAAGAAAAGAGATATGAACGCCTTAGAAATAAGCCACTTCGAGGGGGCAACCTCCAATACATTACATAAATGAACAATTATTGGATGATAAAAATGAACAAAACCTCCTTTCTATATATAGGAGTCCATGGGGCCATAATGTAATCCTAGTGGGCCACAATGTAATCCTAGCCGACCTAACAATACTAATTTAAGGGCACAATACTAACAAAATGGGGGTTACAAGGGTTCAATAATAACAATAAGGGGGTTACACTAACAATAATAAGGGAATATACTAGTGATATAGGGACCTAACATTAAGGTCACCTTAACCATTAAGCTACTTGGATTTGGTTACTAGTTCACGAATATAAGATTTCTGGAAATTCCTTGTAGTGAAATAGTAGTAAGTTATTCTATTTTTTAAAGGGGTTAATGAGATACATTCGAATTTATTCTACTTGTATTAGGTCATAATAATATTAAATTTTATTAAAAAGAACACCCCATTTAATTTTCACTTGATTAGGTTAGACATTTTATAGATTAACTAGCTCACTAGTTCTTGAATTTCCATATTTTAGAGTAGCATTTTTCTGTTATTTTTCTTAGCACATGTGAAGTGGGGTATTTTGGAGTCATTACATTTGGAATGGAGACCTAGAACATCATAATTAATACAAAAAAATTTCCTATCCCATTTTCATTCTATTTACTTAGTCATTTAGTGAGTTATTTCCAAAACATACTTGCCTGCAGCAAAAGAAAATTTTCCTATAGCACTCTAGTAGCATGTGTCAACTTGACCATATTTGCTCCCAAAGGTTGGTTTTTGTCTCTTAGGCTTTAGTCCTGACCCATAGGACCTAAATAAATGATTTAGGAAGAATAAATACCACATAAGACATTAATTTTTGCAAATCAGATTAGGTTTTTTATTTGAATTCATGCTCTTAGGGTTTCAATTACAAATTGTTGTTCTTTCCTAGGATTAATTTATTTTCAAGAAACACTTCCATTTATGCAATTAGTTTACGTTTTTATTTCATGACACTCCCTCCATTACGTTAGATAAAAAAAAAATAAGGACACATTTAGTGCTTTTCATATAGTGGTGATACCTCTTAAGTTTGTACGAACCCCAGGTTGATAATTAAAGTTTGTAGCCTTGGTAGTTGCATCATTTTTGTTGCAATAATGAGGCTCACCAATTTTTGGCACCGTTGCTGGGGAGGTGTCAGAGTGTGCATTGTTTTCTTCCCTGGTTGATTTATTTCTTTTGTTTCTGCAAAAACAAAAAATTGCATTAGGCATATTTCATTTCAAAATAGAAAATTGCATTGCATTAGCATTCTTATTCAAAAAAATAATTTCAAAATACTTCTCCAACACCAAATCCCCCCATTTGATCACATGGTGCAGTAAGAACCACATCACCATCCACTTTTGTAGGTAGAAGAAGAAGATATGAAAGAGAAGGTAGAAGAGATTAATGGAGATTATAACAATTAATAAATTCCTCTTGGATTTCCCATTCAAGATACTGATGTCAGTGTGCATATGAAGAAAAAATCTCCATATTTCCTTCCCAAATTCCATGGTATGAGGTCATAGGATTCAGAAACCTTTATCTTTTAATTTTAAATACTTGGTAGCCTTCTTATGGCTACTTATCACACACTGAGAAATTGAGTTTTTTTCCTATGACATTAAAGGATAAAGTTCTTAAATGGTTCATGAGTCTAGGTACTAATTCAATAAGGTCATGGAATGATATGCAAAAGATATTTCTAGAAAAGGATAAATACCATGATCTTAAGTAATAAACATGTAGAATAAATAAAAAACAATATGCAAGGCTTAAATATCTAATAGATAGGTTCATGTAATGTTATTAAGGAAAAATTACAACATTTAGGATTTGACACACTAAAAACCCTCTTACTTAGAACAATTAGGGATGAGTGGATCGATCTCCTTGATCTCATGAGTAAAGGAAATGCATACCAATTATCATTTGAAGAAATTTGTGAAACATGAAAGCACATATCAAGAGGAAGGGAAAGAGTTAGTAAATCAACTTCAACATTGGTAAGTCAATATGAACTTGGAAATTTTCTTGATAACTTTAAAATTAAAATTCTTAGCAATCTAAGTGAACAAATAGAAATGTTAAGAATGCCAAATGAGAAAAAGGAAGATGTTGATATTTTTTTTATCCATGAAGAATCATATGCCACTAAATATTGTCTATCATTACCAAGGTTTAAATAAGTTTACCAATAAGACCATTGTGGCTCATTTGCAATATCCTTTTTTTTTTTAATTTTTCAAAAATACAAAAAAATGGAAAAATATAAAAATGTATGTTAAAGTATATGTTTATCATACTTTAGCATAAAGATGTAATATTTGTATAATTTTAAAGTTCAGAGCTTTAAAAGATTCATGAAGGTGGGTCCAAGTGCTTAGTTAATAAATGAGCAACTTCATGAGCGGGATCCAAAGATTTGATAGGCAGGAGATAAAAGCAGCAACCTGTGGGCACATTCAGCACACAGGTTAATGAGGAGGGTGCCTCTGCAGTTGACCCTATTGACTGCGGGGCCGATCAAGATCTGCGGTCAGGATTAACTACGAGGGCATGACCTCGACAAGCTCTCCGTACATTTGAGGCCTCCGCAGTGACGTAAGCCGCTAATTGGTGACAACTATCTGCCACGTCATGGTACCATTTAATGGTTTTTTGGCACGTCAACTCGGTATTTAATTCACAAGCCCCATGCCACATATTTAAAATGGGTTTTTATTTTCATAAGGTTATTTTTGTTTCTCTATAATTGTCAATTTCACTGTGCCTGTGTCTCCCATTGTTGTCCATTGCCTTGTCTTTGTTTGCCACCCTAAGCAGAATTATGGCCAAGCATTCGTCTCTTTCCAGTTCATCTAGCCATATTCCTCTCATGGAAACTCAGAGGGATATTTGAGACAATGTCTTCTCCTTAGATCACCTTCAATTCTATCCATAGGCCTACCTGAATGAAAAAATTCTCCAATTTTTTCCGCCATGGCCAAAATAGGTGTACTTTCTGCATGTGTTCCAAGAACACACCTTTTTCCTAAGTTTTTGTATTGGCTAGTGTCTGTCATGTAGCATGGTAAGTGTTTTATAATGAATTTTCAAGGAGAAAATGTCTTTCAAGTCTCAACCCTATTAATTCGTCAAGCCCTGTGTTACCCTAAGTCATAATCTTATGTTCAATTCATTGACGATTCATTGATAGCACACTATGATAGTCTTGCAGGTCAAGAATTCATTCGGTTTGTCTTTTTCCTGAAGCCAAATACAATGCAGTTTGTCCCTAACAACAAATAATTCTCCATGGAAGTTAGACCAGTGCTGAGGTGTATTTCAAAGATATTGGGAAAAGAAGAGGACAACACAATTGATAAATCAGTTCTGGGAATGTTTGCTTTGATGATGAAGTAGGGAGTAGTGCTAGATATTCATTCATATTGGAAAGAAGTTGTCAATACTCAACTCATGAGTCTATCACTCACTGGGTCATTCAGGTTCCCCTCTCTTATTATTTACCTATTTTTATATCAAAATGTAGAGGAATTCTTTCATTTGGGGTTAAATATCATGGATGTAAATAAAAAGAGGCAGTCAGTAGTGTTTTGTACTGACATAGTAAGAAAAGAACAGAATGAGGAGGGTATGTTTGATTTTGCAAATCATTTTATGTCTACTGCATATAAAATTATGAATGGGGTTTTTCCCCCATGCTTCCTGCCAAAGGCTCAACAGTTCTTGCAGCTGGGAACAAATTGTAAGTTTGGTGATTGGTATGTTTTTTAATACTATTCAGAAATCAGACTTTATGGGGCTGGGGTAGAAACATATAGACTTCCTGTATTTGTGCCTATGATATTATTTGCTTTCGAGTTCATTAGAGAGTTTAAATATTGACCAGATACATTTTTTTCCTACAAAAAAGCGTCATATGTTTAAATTACCTATGCATGTGGGTTCATTTATAGTCAATATGAGATAGGAAGTTGATGAAGTCACTATTATTTTAGATGAAATGCACTTGTTGTTAGGAGATAAATGGGCTTATCACCCCCATAAAGTGATTTCAAGTAGGAGAATTGAAAAGGTTATTCAAAGTTTGTTCATGAAAGCAGACCTAACATAGAGAAGCTAGAAAATAAGGGTTTTACAGGTTCTGTCGACTCAAATGTAAAAAATACTGTCGTATCTGAGAAATCTAGCAATAGGAGTGAATAAGTAGTGGTTGATTCAAAAGACGAAGAGCGGAGAGTCAAAAAGAGAACAAAGTTCAATGAAGACTTAACAGGTGCTCAACCTGGTTTCTCACTATAATTAAGATACCAGAAAAATGTATCAGCCTCACCAAGAAGACATGAAGATGCTTAGGAGAAAGTACCCTTGATTGAACAAATATTTTCTCAGATTGCTTGAAGAAATCAAAATATGAAATCTATCATGGAGGCACAGGTTGAGTATCAAATAACTCCAGATCAAACAAGATTGCTGATTGCCATGGATCTTGAAAAATATCAGTTTAAGATTTCTCTTTCTTATCCCTCTGATATTACTATAGGGTCATCCAATAATTTCAATACTGTAAATCTAACTGTTTATGTAAGAAGGATTCCTACGCTTGATAAAATAAATTTACATATGCAAACAGGTCAAATGATAGTGAATGATTTGACCAAAAATAATGAAATTGCTCTTAAAGGTGAGAACATGCTAGGGAAGGTCATCAAACAGCTGAAATTGGAGAAATACAACTCCAGGGCTTTGAAAACATAGAATGAAGAACTAAAGAAGATAATTGTAAATATCGGAGTAGATCCAAATGACAGGTCTGTTGTGCAGAATTTACTACAAAGTGTAGAATCAAATATTTTTGTGTCGAATAAAAAGTTGAAGTTACCCATAGGGGAGCATTCTATGGCAGAAAAGGTGGCATAAGTGGAAAATAATAAAGAGAGCCTTCTTCAAAAACTCTTGCAAAAAGAATAAGAAATTACCAAGTTGAAGGAAACTGTGATGTCATTACAGAATTAGAATGATTCTCATTCCTGCACTATTATTTTGCCATCTAGAAATGATGATCCAACATCATAGATAGCTCAATTGAATACTCAACTAAAGATGGTAGGAGAGATCTCAAAAGGGCACAAAATGAGATGGAGATAGTAACAAAGATAATGCAAGCCAAATATGGGGAAATCAATAAATACAGGACAAATTACCAAACAGCTGATGCTGAGATTAGAAGTCTAAAGGAAAAGTTGAAGGGAAATATATCTCTGATACATGCTAAGGACATTATCTAGAATGATATTATTGAAGAGATGAAATAAATTTAGGGTTTTCTAACTATTGTATCAGAAGAAAGAAGAATTATCAGAGATTTCGAGGAGCATGTTATGGCAGACAAGCATAAGAAAATTAATAGAGCTATTTGGGCAAAGAAAATTATTGATTTCATTGATTCCAAGACTGATCAAGAGTTGGAGGAGAATGATATTAAAGATAGGATTTTATATGTTGTAGAGATTAACAAATTGATTGTTAAAAATGATTGCAGGAATACTACAAAAAAGAAGTTGATAGATATTAAGGAAGTAGTAAGCAAGTTCGACAATTTATATGAAAAAATATCCAGGGCAGGATTGCCATCATGTTGGGGCCTTGGAGGCAGTATTTTATCATGGGATTCATATGAACCACTTGTTGGGCCTTGTTTTTTATCCCTTTTTGTTTAAGAAATACACTTTATTTTGCCACATTATCCATTTATTTACTATTGGGCCGCTAGTTTGTCATTATTATTATTACTTTTTAACACCTACTTCATCCATTTCTACCATTCTTTATCACGTCATTTATCATGGTTTATCATATAATTCCATTTTATAATTATTTATGCTCTTATGGATAAATATTGTTATTCTTCTTTACTTTTAATAAATTGATTATTATTATGCATGATTTTACCAATGATGGTTTATTAATAAATTTTTTGTAACATCACTCACCATTTTAGCCTCCAAGATATTTTCCAGATTGCAGATTTTGTAATATTCCAAATCTGGAATAACACAACAAGCCTGTTGAAATAACGCACTCCTGGGAGATTGATGTACAGAAATGAGTTTACAGCCTCAGGATCCCTTAGATCAATAGATTTGGATTATAGATCCAAAAGGGGAGAAAAAACAAATCAAACTAGGTGTGGTAAACAAATCTCCTACCACTTAGTCTAGCTGAAAAACACCCTACAACAGGGGCTGCAACTATGCACAAAAAATGCTTCAGAAATAATGCAACCTTGGACAATATGAGCAGGAGGCCTTCAAATATGATTAAATTATAAGTATACAGTAGATAATCAGAATTAAAATGAAGCTATTTCAATATACAGTAGAATACAGGAGATAAGAGAGCAATAAATCTTCATAAAAGAAGGCTACAACACATGTATAAACTGAGAAATGGCTCAAAAACGTTATTTTAAGGAGCTACAACAGCTAAATATTACAAATCAGATCTAGAACAGATCTGTGGACAAAACATCAGATCCATTTTAGATCTGAAAACTAGATAATCTTATTTATAAGATCCCGTTGGGGTTTTGACCAAATCATGCATAAACAAGAGTAGATCTGAGTTTTAAGTTGCAGATCTGTAAAATGCTGCAGAAATTTCTGAAGATGATTTTACATTACAATATATCAGATCTAAACATAACATGGATCAACAAGCTAATCCATGGATCACGAAAGTGAAAGGCAAAGCCCAGCACCAGAGATCTCTCATCAAAATTGGTATCAAAACACCTTGCAGAACCTCTAATGAAAATAACGAAGTTCCTCAATGAAAATTGCGCTGTAGCTTGAATAACATAGATGGCCAGCAGCCAAGATACATATCTGAAGAAAAAAATAGTGGATGCACTCTTCCAGGAGGTTAAAAGACACACTCCATGAGAAGAGGCTCCAATACAAGCTATATCTCTACAAATCTAGAATCCCACTTGCTACAGATTATAAGAGAAAGAAAACCCTCACTGGATCTGTGTTGTAATTGGAAGTAGAGCTCAGCCCAAAGCATGATAGTTGATCAAATCAAAAAATACTCCTCCAAGAATCCTCAAAGGAAAAGGTGAAATCCCTACATAGGAACTCCAAGTGCTAAGCAGCACAATTCTCTACTAAATAGCAGAGAATAGTATTTGTCTAAAAAGACAAGATACTTAGAAATATGATCAATCAACAACCCTCTCTTACTTCCATCCCTTTCATTTTATAAGATAAAATCCTTTTCAAACCCTAAACCACCTTGATGAGTTAGCTCCTTTCACATGAGGGTCCTCCTTCTAGAACTACGTTGTCCCTTCATGAGATACATTGAACCTAGACAACACTGTAGATTTGGTCAAGGTTGACCCAGTCTCACAGCTCAAACCCCTTTCACACCTGCAAGTGATCTATTTACATGGCCCTGATTTATCTTTATTCACATGGGCATTGATTTATTCAGTCTTTTCAGGAGTTTTACATGTCCTCCTTTATTCATTTTTTCATGCAACAGAAATTAGAACAAAATTGAATATTTCTCTTAGCTTAGGCTAAGTAGGAATATTATAGTCCTCCCCTCCAAAATGTTGCTTGTACTCAAGAAACTGATAGGGTAAGAGCTATAGTACTTCTCCTCCTCCATTGATGTCATCATCAAGGATCAAGTCCTCAGCATAAGCCAAGTGCTCATCAAGCCAATACATAATGAATTTTTCCTCCAAGGTCAACATAATATGTCCATAGTCCATCCCACCAAGAGTGAAAAATCAACAGAAATAAACGTGGCTGAAGCAATGCTATATATAAAAAAAGTATCATGAAGTACAGGTAGAAGTTCCAAACCATGTGGTACATACACACTACCCATTCTCTGTCCATACAACCCCATAAAAAATACAACTATATCATCCAAGTATGGAAGCAAGACTACATATATGCAAATTTAAATCTGAACTTGAGGAGGTGGATCAAAATCCCACATGTGATGCCAGCGCATTGCATCACCTGCTTGCATGAGATCAAGGTGTGGTAAGTGGTATTCCCACCACACAATTGCTGCATGAGTCACCTTAACATGGCTAAAGATGATAGGTAAGTTTGGTGCCTTTGGAAAGCACCCATCATGAGAAGGAATCTCCCTTTGCATAATAAGGGAGTGTCCAAGTTCAACATCTCTATTGGCCCACCAAAAACCATGAGACCCACATGATCTCTTACTCCCTTTAGGAGTCATATCCTACAAGAACATGGCAAAGGAATGTAATAAATCAGAAAATTCAACTTTCTTGGCATGATCAGATCCTTTACCATCATAGTCCTTCATACACATGGAGTTGTGCATGAGCACTCCCCTCCTCTCAAGCAAAGGAAGAGCTGGCTGATATGACTCTTGCAAAGAGTCCATTGGCTGCCCCAATCCTCCATAGCTAATGCACTCTTGAAAGTGCTGATGTAATTCCTCTTTCATGCCCTACCAATCAAAGCTCCTCATGATCAGGATATAGATCTTCATCGAATGCATATGGCTGAGGAAGAATTGTGCATGTGCTCCTTGTAGGATCTTCTTCTTGAGCTTGGAAGCTCTAGCCAAGAAGACCTTTCCATGATAATAGATGACTACCCCTTGGACTAAGTAGCTCTCTTCTTGCTGCATGTCATCTAGTATCATACCTGTGTGGAGATCTTTGGAATACTCTACAAGAAGTTGAGATTTCCAATATAGATCCACACTACTCAACAATGACAGTGCTGCTAATACATCCATGGAATTGCTTGTCATGTTGCTGATCTAATTTTTGACATTTCTCATGCCAAATTGGTTTATTGGAAGGCTGATCCTCCCATCCTTCTCCTTCCACAGCATAGATTCAGAAAAGTGAGAGGGTGATAGTGATGTAGGAATAAGATCCCCCTCATTCTTGGGTTGTCCCAAGCCCTCCAGCGTTTTAAATTGGTCTCGCATTGCTCCAATCCTTCCTAGATATACATTTGGAGAAACACTTTGTGAGGCTTTCCCCACAAGATCTGAATCTGATGGCATTCAAGGTGGCTTGCCACTAGATAAGAATGTCCCTTGTAGCATCCTCATGAACATGAGAGAAGGGACTATGAGGTCCCTGCTTCCACTCCGCAAATCCATCTCTGTTGTTTGTGTGGAAGTACTAGGTGAAGGATGTTACAGGTCAAAATACCTCCTCATCAGCTTAGAGGAGAAGATAAATATGGAAGGAATACAAAGACCTAAACTAAACCTATTTCTGCCAAGGTAACGCCTCACTATAACAACACAAGAGCATTATAACACACCTAATAGGTGAAAAGGCCGCGTTAATGGCTAGGGAAATGTTCTGTTTACACTAGAGGGCAGTGTTACCCATGTTTTGAGTTTGGAATGGGAAAAAAATGTAGAGAATGATTTTAATTTCCAGCTTTTTCTCACAAGAGAGTCAGTACAAAAAGGAAAGTGCAAAGCACTAATCTCTTATTGGGCTTTGCCATAAACAACTGAAATCTCATGGAAGGCAAAAGAATGGAAGTTGAGGAAACATCTTGGTTTTTTCTATTCAAAACTGGTGGAAAGGGAAGGGTAATGATTACTCTCTCCATCTCCTATAAAATGGAGTTCAAGGCTCTTGGTTCAAGGTCGAAGGATTGTCTAAGTTTTTTAATACTTGTGAAGTAGAGATCATTGTTGTAGTGTGAAGGTCAAAAGTCAAAGAGGTTCATTGAGAACTTGTTGATCAAGACATCACCACTTTGAGAGATAGAGAGATTGGAAGGATGAGGAGGGCTTGGTACAATCGACAGTTGTAATCCTCCTTCTTATAAATCAATAGAACTATATCTTTTTTGTCCATTCTATGCGTTTATATTTTCATTATTATTTGATTATTTACATAGCATGAGATGAATGGCTTAGATGTGCATTGTTTAAATGTTTATCATATATTGACTTAATTGATAGGAAATGTATGTTATGGTAGAGATTACATGGGTGCTTTGATTGATTGCAGAGTCGAGATTTGGAGTTGGTGAGGAAGGATCCCTGCTTTGTTTTTCAGTGCTTTCCAAAAGACTTCAAGATCATTAAAGAGGTAATCTTCCATCTTATTCCATCAAGTTTTTTTAAGTTAATATGAATATGTAAGTGCCATCTTTGTGAACTATACAACTAAACTCACTATCTGCCTCGGGCACCGGAAAGCCCTGAGAGGAATATTCGATAACAAACAACCCAAGAATTTTACCCTATAGCAGAATTGGCGACTCCACTGGGGATTTCCCCATAGTTTTCGGACTATGTTCTGATGAGTGATCAAGATTCATATGAAGACATGCACATGTTTAGCCGAGCACTCTTTTTACGGTATTTTTCTTGCTCGTTAATCCGAAAAACCTTGATTTCCATTCTTTGGACTCGTTAAACTTATACGAAGTTGATATCGAGCATTATTTTTATGGTCTTTTTCTTGCTCGTTAATCCGAAGAACCTAGAGTTCTCTTCTTCAGACTCGTTAAAAATGATATGAAGAAGCACTGAGCTTTCTTTTTAGGGACCTTTTTCTCGCTCCTAAAACTGAAAAAACCACGAGTTGACTTTGTTGGGCTCGCTAAAGTACCACGACAGAGAAGTAAGGAGCCATTATTTTCCTCTTTTTCAAATCTATTTAAACCAAAAAAGTAACCCAGTTTTCTCCGCATGACTCGTTAAAATTTCATGAAGGGCACCGAGTTTTTCTTTGTTGGACTCGTTAAAATTTCACAAAGAGTACTGAGTTTACTTCGTCTCCTCGTACTCATAACAAAATGAGGTAATGTCCATCGAACATAGATTTCTCACTTTTCCAGCTTCGACGGACTAACTCACGGAAAATGAACTATTTCAGGCTTAATATTCTCCCTTTGTCGTGCTCGGTTATCAAGACATGACAAAGAGACCCCAATGGAGTTGTCTTTTACGACATTTTTCAGACTCTCTAAACATGAAAAATTCACCGAGTTTACTCGTCTGGACTCATTAAACCTAATCAGACGGGGCACGGAGCTGTCTTTTATGATATTTTTCAGACTCTCTAAATATGAAAAATTCACTGAGTTTACTCGTCTGGACTAGTTAAACTTAATCAGACGGGGAAAAAATTGGATAAAATGGATACTACCTCTGTTACATTTCAGAAAGGTCAATTTGGCAGCAAAAATATTGAACATGGCACTTCCCAGAAAAATCTTTCGCAGTTAGCCGAACCCTACCATTTATTAGTAATAGCCTTCATCTCCCAGTGTCCCTACACTGGTAAAATCATAACACACTCTTTGGTGTTCATTAATCCTCAGCTTCCTAGTACCTTGTTATAGTGCCTTCTATTGTTCAAGCAGATCTCGCTATCTACTGCTCCTCTTATCAACCAAACCACTCATTATGCCAGAAATTATTTGTCGTATGACATCCCCATTTATTCTTCATTATCTCCATCATAAAAAAAATCATTTGGTTTCTGTTTCGTGTTGACTGATGTAGGATGCCTCAGTGCCTACCTTTCAACAGATCTCTTCCTATCGACTTCAACATCTTATCTAGGAAGATGATCTAGAAATCCATCAATACCCGGATACATGCAGACATTAGTGGCAGGTATTCTTGTGTTTGATTAGGAGTCTTCATCATTGGATCCTGATTGAATGATCCTACAAGTGTTCAAATTCAACTCTTTTTATTCACACTCGCTAGATTGTACTGAGCATCTTAGGTTCCATCATCATTATCGGTGGCCACCTTCATGTTTGTTAATATTTTTCATTATTGATTTGTAATCAAATGATTTCTCACATGTTCGACGACAAATCCTTGATTCACATGTTGAGAAATATGTAGTTTAAGTGAATCGGCGGTCAAGACCTTGGGGCAAAGGTTACATCATTAAAGTTGTGTTCCCTCCCCCAAGTTGCGATATTGTTTATGGAGACAGCTTCTTCAGCCTGATCCTATTATGACAGACACTTGCACATTGTGCTCATTGGTGGATAGATTCTTCATATCTCTATTCTAGAGAAATCATGTTGTTTAAGCTAATGAGCATGGGAATGCCTGACTCAAGGCAGATACTATATTTTCTAACATATGTTGTTGTTTCAGGTTTTCCTCAGTCTTTCAATCTCTTTATCTCTACTACACACATTATAAAGTATTTCGGCCACGTCTTTGTCTCTGACCTCACACTTTAGGGGGCATCTGTTACAGGTCAAAATACCTCCTCATCAGCTCGGAGGAGAAGATAAATATGGAAGGAATACAAAGACCTAAACTAGACCTACTTCTTCCAAGGTAATGCCCCACTATAATAGCACAAGAGTGTTATAACACACTTGATAAATGAATAGGCCGCGTTAGTGGCTAGGGAAACGCTCCGTTTACACTAGAGGGCAGCTTTAACCGTGTTTTGAGTTTGGAACAGGAAAAACCCGTGGAGAATGATTTGAATTTCCATCTTTTTCTCACAAGAGAGTCAGTACAAAAAGGAAATTGCAAAGCACTAATCTCTTATTCGACCTTGCCAAAAACACCTGAACTCTCACAGAAGGAAAAATCATGGAAGTTGAGGAAACATCTTGGTTTTTTCTATTCAGAACTGGTGGAAAGGGAAGGGAAATGATTGCTCTCTCCATCTCCTATAAAATGGAGTTGAAGGCTCTTGGTTCAAGGTTGAAGTATTGTCTAAGTTTTTGAATACTTGTGAAGTAGAGATCATTGTTGTAGTGTAAAGGTAAAAATTCAAAGAGGTTCATTGAGAACTTGTTGATCAAGACATCACCACTTTGAGATATAGAGAGATTGGAAGGCTGAGGAGGGCTTGGTACAACCGATGGTTGTAATCCTCCTTCTTCTAAATCAATATAACTGTATCTATTTTGTCCATTCTATGCGTTGATATTGTCATTATTATTTGATTATTTACATAGCATGAGATGAATGGCTTAGATGTGTATTGTTTAAATGTTTATCATATATTGACTTAATTGATAGGAAATGTTTGTTATGGTAGAGATTACACGGTTTCTTTAACTGATTACAAAGTCGAGATTTGGAGCTAGTGAGGAAGGATCCTTGCTTCGCTGTTCAGTGCTCTCCAAAAGACTTCAAGATCATTAAAGAGGTAATATTCCATATTATTCCATCAAGTTGTTTTAAGTTAATATGAATATGTAAGTGCCATCTTTGTGAACTATACAGCTAACCTTACTGTCTACCTCAGGCACCGAAAAGCCCTGAGAGGGATATTCGATAACCAACAACCCAAGAATTTTACCCTATAGCAGAATCGGCGACTCAAATAGGGATTTACCCATAGTTTCTGGACTGTTTCTTTCATCCTTTCTTCTTTCCTCTGTTCACAGACCCTTCTGACCAGTATTTATGCCCAGTAGACATTTCAAAAGCTCACAAAGTTCAATCATGTTTTTGTTTGACCATCTGAAGAACTTTACCCTGGCTAATGCTACCTCTATTGGTGTTCCAGTGCTCTATAACACGGGCTCTGCTTAAATACAGTGCATTAGTCTCTGGATTAACGTTGTGTTTACTCAGAGACAGTGCGTTACTCAGCCAAAATTTGTTGTTCACCCCTGTGATTGTGTTTTTGTTGCAGAGTTTTTTGGTCATCAGTATATCTCCTTGAATAAATCCTTATTCTTGTTTACTAAGCTGGCATTTCTGTTTGTTTGCTCTTGTTTGAAAATTTAGTGTCAAAAGAATTTACTTTTTAGAAAAGAATTTTTTTTTTTAAATTTTCTTGCATCTAGTTGAATTAATTATGAAAATTTCAGTTCATAGATTGTTAAGAAGAGATAGATAGAAGTCTAAATCTTTAAAGTTGAACTGTGCTATTTTAATGTTAGTGCATGGATGTTGAAAATAAACCTCTCCTTGTAGAAATTCTCTTCATCGAATTGAATATTTAGAGCATATTTTTGCATAGTTTCTTGAGTGAGAGTCTTATTACATTTCATACGTCCACTCCCCCTCCACAAGACTAATAATCAAGTACACTAAGAATAAAGAAATAGTAAAATCAATCACATTACTCTTTTTGAGCTCACACCAACAGTATTTCAGGCTAGGATATTGGGTTAGGAAAAGTGAGAAAATCACCCAAGATCTCAAAACTTGAAACTAGAGTCATTAAAGAGCGAAATCCTACTGCACTCATATTATCGGGACCATTCCTTTACTGGAGCTCAGCGCGAGACAACACTTGGGTGCACAAGAAGGTAGCCCGCCTTCAACTGCATCCAATGGGCATGTTATCTATTGGGGTTCCCTTCGGGGATGTCGAAACTAGATCAGGGATCTAGGTATTCTGCCCATATATCATACTGTCTTTGACCGTGGACCCCCCTGATGATGTCTGTGATTTGAGGTATCTTTAGTGGCCATAATTTTTAGGGACTTACACAAGGTGACTGGGATAGGCTATCCTGGTACCTAAAATAGATGGACCCACTCTATCATCGGTCTTTAGGAGGGTACTCATCTTCACGAGAGTGCTTACACCTATCATCTGAGGTTTGGGCGAAGCTCTAGAGTGACTGTAACTGTAATTTTTACCAACCCTCTCTGTATAATATTGTGATACTGGATTTCATCACCAGAAAATGATAGTACTCAAATAGGGCACCCTATTATGGCTGCTTGTTGATTGATTTTAGAAATTCATTTTTTATTTTTTCCTTTTTAGGTGTGTGGTTACTGTAATTGAGACTTTATAATAGATCACAATTTATTAAAATTTGTTAAAAATAAACAGGTCACCGTGGCATCATCCGACCCACGCCGTCTGTCTCAATGACAGCAAGTTCTACCTCCTCTGACCCTTGAGGAACAACTGAACCTTGGTGAACCTGTGCCTTCTACGGAGGAGCAGTCTCCATTGACAAACCCTGATTTACACATAGCCTCATATCATACGGAATTTTTGGAGGACCCTTCCACGGAAGGTGTCGTACCTCATTACAATCCTCCACTCATTGATCCGTTGGGGCCTGTGATAGTTCAGATTCCACCACACCAAGACATGTCTTCGACCACACAAACATCCATTTCACAATCGACATCCACAGGGTCGATGCCAATGGTAACCATCCCAGGTTCGCCACCATCCTCCCCGCCGGTTGTCAGTTCTATGCCATCACTTGGTAAACCCAGTAGTCAAAAGATACCTAATCCCAACCCTATGGTCATCACAACTGTCAGTATCTCACCGAGTCCTTTGGGATCTACTCCTATCGTGACCACGTTGGGACCCGCGGTCGCTCCTCCCACGAGTGTGACTACTTCAGTTCCTTTTAGCAACCCTTTCGGTTGGAACCCTTTGCTAAGTTCAAACCCCTTGGCCACTATACCAGGGGGCAGTGTCACCAGCACGCAGGTAGTAGGGAACATTTCACTTCCCCTGCAATCCTTAGGACAAACGAGACAACCTATTGTTAATACTATTCCCTTAAGTGGTTCAAATATAGGTGTAGGGTCTATGTCGTTGTCGAACTATGCAAGTAGTAGCATGCCTCCAGGAAACTCTATTGCATGCATATGGACTAACCCACCCCAACCTCCATGTGGAATGGGAGGGCACTTTTATAATGGGGGAAACCAACCGTTCTCCCCACAATACAATATGCACTATGGATAGCAACCATATGTCCCTACCCCTCCACCTATAGGAAATTTTTATCAAAGGATCTGTATCCTCCCGGTAACATTGATGGGGCGGTCTACATGGATACAAATATTTAGCCCATACTTCCTTGGTTAGACTTGGGGGAAAATCCACAATTGCCATTTTTGGCAGCTCTCGACATCCCCGACATCCATAAACTAACTAATGACCCCATCAATCACAACCCGCTCTGGCCTCCAGTACTGCACAAGATTCCTTATGACATCCCAAATTTCGATGGGAAACAAGGGGATGACCCAACCGCACACATCACTACCTTTCATCTATGGTATATATCTAATTCCATGGTGGATGATAGTGTCTGGCTTCGACTGTTTCCCCACACCCTTACAGGCAATGCCGCCACATGGTATATTGAATTGCCACGCACTGCCATAAACACTTTTGGTGCTTTAGAGATGGAGTTTCTAAAGAAATTCCAATTACCAATCAGATTTGAAACCAGAATGGAACTGTTAACCTTGCTACGCCAAGACATCGCCAAGCATATCTCTGATCACATTCATGAATGGAGACGTAGGAGGAGGCTAGTCAAAGCACCAATCCTGGATCATCTCTTAGCTAATTGGTTTTGTAAGTCTCTCTTACCCCACATCTCTAAATACATTGGACTTTCCAGTGTGGTTACAGAAGATCAATGCATTTTTCATGCCCAACATTTGGATTTAATCTATTCACAATCTGGTACACTATATGATTTTCTCCCCAATGCCCCTAGTAACCCAAATCCTCCAGCTACTCAGAAAACCAGAGCTCCTGCCAATGGTCTTGTTGGCACAATCTCTCGTGTAGCCACAAAACATTCTCGGGGGCAAGCCTCCCATCCATCCTCAGCTGCCACCGCCCCTCACCAAATGACTACTCTTCTTACCGTTGAGGTAAATTCTGTACAAACTTCACAAAAACCTAGTGGAAAGAATGATAAGAACAAGAAAAAGACATCTTCTTCGGAAGAGCAGCCGAACAATCAGAATAACCCTAATAAAAAAAACGTTGCGAAAAATGAAAAAGGGAAGGAAAAACCCATGAAATTTCCTTGCAAGATCTGTGCAGAGGACCACTTGACATACAAATTTCCTCGGCTGCAGGAATGCACCAATTTTATCGCAAACAAGGATTTTGGGCGAACACCTGCCGTTCTTCATAATCCTTTCCCTAATCAACAACAGCAATATCAACACATGGTTGACAACCCGCCACAACCCCAACAACGGGGCAATGGTGGTTCGCATCCTTCCGGTGAAGGACCATCCGCCATTTATGGAATTGAGAGTGTTGAACTTCAAACACGAGCCAAGCTTTATGGAAATCCTACCATAGATGCTCAAGAACTTGGTACTAGTTTAAATCCACCGCCGCCCAACGATTTGCATATTGAACGGCCTACTGCTAACCTCGTGATTCATCCCCCCAAAGGGACAGTTCGACGCATGAATAATAACACCTCTGCACGTGCAGCCTAAAACTACAACATTGTAGAAGATTTGGCACAAGCACCGTCATCTATGTCTGCTCTCGAAGTATTGCAAACTTGTCCAGCACAAAGGAAAGCCTTGCTTTCGGCCATTGGTGGAATATACCCCCAGGATTCCATGCTAGCTATCTTTGATATGGAAAAATCTAAATCTTGCCTCTCACACCAACTCGCATTCCAGGTGCAGGTTGTGTCGAAAGGGAGACCAATCCATCGCACTATCATAGATGAAGGTGCTTTGACCTGTGTTATGTCACAAGCTTGCTGGCTCAATTTAGGTTCTCCTATCTTAACACCGTTGTCAAATTCCCTCAAAGCTTTCGATGGCCACACATTCCTCCCAAAAGGATACCTTGCTATCTTTCCCATCACTCTGAGTGGGAAAATAGTAACCGTGGACATTAAAGTCGTAGATCGTCATCTCAACTATAATCTATTGCTTGGTCGCAGTTGGTCTTATGCCATGACTCCCATTGTATCTTCGGTCTTCTGACTGATCCTATTTTCATTGGATGGGAAAATAGTCACAGTGGATCAGTTATCCTTCTGCACCCCTGATTATACCATGTTACCAAGTAGCACTGTACCCCTAATAGGAGGCTTTCATGACTCTTACATCGGTATCGGTATCGATCTTCTGAAGGAATCTTCCCTACTGGGTTGCTTTCCTCTCCTGCCGCCACAGATCCCAAACACGGTTGCAATGATATCCACCATTTTGGATGGCTCTGTCGACCCATGGATCCTTCCAGCGCCTTCAGACATTGATTCCTACGAAGATCAGATGCCGCTCTCACCAGCTGAGTTGGCCTACCAAGCCATCCAAATTACATCTGAACCCTCCACTTCTATGGTTTCGACCAAAGGTACAAACCTCCCACCCATTACAGTTCTCTCTAAGGATCTCCTCAATGAAGTCTTGCCTACAGATGAAGCTATTCGAGAGATCATGTCTCTAGAAGAACGACCTTGGGGAGAGTTTCACCATTGCGCTTCGATGATCAATCGGACGTGATAAAAACTGAAATCCAATATTTTGACCCACCTGAGATGGTTCCCTCCACTTACACGACTGTTCAAACTATCAATTTGGAAGGGAACATGGGTAATATTTCTAAGACAATGCTCATTGATATCTCGGTCAAAACGGGTATCGTGGAAAATATTCAGGTTGGAGTCGATTGCAATCCTGAGGAAATTGCATGCTTCACATCCCTTTTCAAGGAATTCTACAATGCGTTTGCTTAGTCTTATGATGAAATGCCCAGCATAGATCCATCTATAGTCAAGCAAAAAATCAAGATTTATGACAATGGCAAACCAATTCGATAGCGACTCAGACCCGTCCACCCGCACAAAGCAGCCACCATCAAAATTGAGGTAGAAAAAATTTTAAATGCTGGTTTCATCTATCCTGTTCCTTTGACAGAAAGGGTTTCCAATCCGGTTCCCATTGATAAAAAACAAGGCACCATTAGAGTTTGTGTTGACTATCGCGATCTGAACGCCGCTTGTCCCAAAGATAATTATCCTACGTCGTTCATAGATCATATTCTCGACGATTGTGCTAGATGAAAATATTTTTCCTTCATGGATGGATTCTCGGGCTATAACCAAATTACAATTAAAAAAGAAGACCAGCATAAAACTGCCTTCATCTGTCCTTGGGCACATTTTCATATCGTAAACTCCCATTTGGTCTGAAGAATGTTGGAGCAACTTTTCAGCAGGCTATGGAATATGTTTTTCATGACATTCGACATATTGTATAGGCTTACTTGGATGACCTTCCGACCCATTCCAAGAAATGACCTGATCACCTCGCTCATCTGATATAAATTTTTTCTAGGTGTAGATTCTACAATATACGTCTGAATCCTCATAAGTGTGTATTTATGGTCGAGTCTGGGCATCTATTAGGTTTCATTGTCTCCAAGCACAGGATTAGGGTTGATCCCGATAAGGTTAATGAAATTTTTGAATTTCCAACACCACAATCCATCCTTCAACTCCAACGTTTGCAAGGGAAGGCAAACTTTTTATGTCGATTCCTCATTAAGTATGCCGAGATGACGAAAGGATTTATGCGATTATTGAAGAAAGGAACACTATACTTGTGGGATGACCAAGCTCAATGGTCATTTGATGCTTTAAAACATGCACTTGTTTCAACCCCACTCCTTAGTGCCCCCGACTACTCACGCGACTTTCTCCTCTACCTGGAAACCTCACCATCCTCACTTGGAATGGTTCTAGTTCAAGTTCACAGTGACGACAATCAACATGTGATATACTATTTTTCCAAAGGTCTAATCAGACCTGAACTATGTTATTCACATGTGGAGAAACTTTCTTTGGCTGTAGTTTTCATCGTCACCTGACTCCGATGCTATATATTGTTGCAAAAGACTACGGTTATTGCTTTGGAGAACCCCATGCGACACATCCTGTATCGAAAAATTATTGGGGGTAAATATTCCAAATGGATCATAATCCTCCAAAAAATTGATTTGGTCTTCACAGCTGCCAAAGAAAAGAAATCCCTCATCTTCACCGAATTATTATCGGACCTTCCCAGAATCGACCCAGGAGAAGTAGCTCATGATCCATTTCCTGATGAATCTGTATATTTGGTTGATTCTTCGGACCCATGGTATGGAGACATTGTGGTCTACCTACAAACCCAATGCTTCCGCCCAACTCTCACATCCAACGACTGTCATCGTATTCGCCACCAGGACAAGCACTACCTCGTGCTAAACGATACATTACATCACCATGGTATCGATACTATTCTCCAACGTTGTCTCACTTTCAATGAAGCGGAACATGTTTTGAATGACTTCCACGTGGGGGCATGCAGTGGTCATCTTTCGGGCATAGCTACTGCCCAAAAAATCCTATGCGCAGGTTACTATTGGCCCACTTTGTTTAAAGACTACATTGCAGCAGTCCAGAAGTGCCATCCATGCCAAATATTCACAAAGAAAATGCGTGTTCATTTTGCCCCCCTTCATCTTGTTATCTCCATTGATCCTTTCACTAAATGGGGAATTGAATTCATCACTAGCAATCCCACTTCGGAAAATGGACACAACTACATCGTGGTTTCGGTCGACTATTTTATGAAATGGGCAGAAGCCATTCCCACTTTCAAGGCTAATGGTGAAACTGCCACTCTCTTCCTATTCAATCAAGTAATCTGTCGGTTCGGTGTACCCCTATCTATTTTCACAAATCATGGATCCCACTTTCAGAATCATATGATGACCGAATTAACATCAATGCTAGGTTTCCGTTAAGATCAATCTTTGTCTTATTATCCTCAAGATAATGGTCAAGTCGAAGCCGTAAATGGCGTCCTGAAAACCATGATTCGTTGACTGGTCGGAAATCATAAAACCACATGGCATTGGAAGTTGTATTCCGCGTTATGGGCATACCAAACGTCAGTCAAAACTTCCACAGGCTTCACGCCGTTCCAACTTGCATTTGTCCTGGAGGCAGTACTTCCAATCGAGTGCGAAATTCCATCACTCAAACTCACCGTTGAACTCCTGCCTGGCACCACCGCTACAGAAGAGTGCTTGCTCTCACTTGATCATTTGGATGAAACTCGTCGAGATGCTACACTAGCACTTGAAGCTTACCAGCGCTGAATCAAAGCTCAATACGACAAATCTGTCAAGCCTCGTTCTTTCAAAGAGGATGATCTTGTTCTACTCTATGATTAGAAACATGACCTCTTGGGGGCAAGAATGCTCCAACCATTATGGCTTGGTCCTATTAGCCCCTTCTATTTTCCTTGGCAAGCAAGCAAGGGGATAATTTGTTTTATAAGTCTGCAAGGAATGCATTTCCCTTGTAAACACATCATCCTTGCAGCCTTTTCAAGTTCCCTACCTTATGACTGCTTTCCCTCTACTGATTATGAGTAACTAAGCTTGCTGATAAGGAAATATTCCCCTAAAGGTTTTATTCTTCCCTTTGCACCCTTGAAAATGCTTCAGTTTCATCCCTTTGTCCCTTTCCTCAAAGTCCCCGTTCTTCCCCTCTAATTCCCCCTTTCCATCCCAAAAATCCCCTCTAAACATCCTTACTCCCTTTGTTCACGTCTAAATTTCCCCTTATTCCCCTATCGTTACCCTTGGCCAGCTTCAAAATGTATTAAAATGGGCCAAAAATCATATTCTCTTCATAGTCTGGGCCTAGCCCCTTTTGGCCTAGCCTCCACACCTTTTCCTCCAACAGAGCCCAATGATGTGACCAAACACTGGCCCGAAAGGTGCTTTCTCAACCGTTGATCCATATAGATCGAACGACGATCGTCTAAACCCGCGGCAGTCATGATTCATCCATTCAAACCACCGATCGCGCCATTGTCGTCCATTCACTGCTAGATCGACGGTTCAGAGTGTATCCACCGCTATGGTCTCTGCCGCGCACCATACCATAGAAACAATCTATTTTTCATCGCACCGCTAATGGGGGTCGAGTTGTATTTTCCCATTGCCCAAAAATTCCATACAGCACTCGACACCTGTCCCCTGTACCTTTTTCAAAACCGCCATCCCTGCGCGTTAAACGCCGTCCATCGCGCATTATTGTTCGGACACGGATGCCCAGTGATATTGCCGTGGACCGTCCGATCTGGGGTAGGCCATCCAATGACTATCTCTCGCCGAAGATGCGTGATTGTTAACTCAGATTCACACGCGATAACTCAGGGGTTTTCAAGGGCAGAAAGATGCCATGGTTCGTATACACCATTGTAAAGGCACAATGCACAAAAAAATGTCTGGATAGGTGTCTGCAGCATAAATTTCATCAAAGGACAGGGTTAGAATGCTGCAAACCCTCTAGTGCCATTAAAGCTCAAATTGCATGAACAAAGGTAGTACAGGAGCAGCAGAGAGCCTAAGGAACGCAAACGAGGATTTTCAGCCTTATGTTCAGGAATTTAAGGGAAAATCACCAGATTGAAGACCCAGGGAGTGCTCAGAGAGTACTACACACAGAAATCAATGCACATTAGGGTTTTCTACAGCAGCAGAATGTTTTCCCTCCATAAAGGAAAACGCGCCCATGCAGTGTTCAATCTATGCCGTGTATTGGATAGATTTTTACCCTGAAACAACCCCAACACTATCAGAGCATTTATTTCATCAGTATGGAAGACTTATTTATCATTCCTTTATCTTTTGTTTATGCACCCACAGTACTACACAGTACTGCAGTCAGAGTACTTCAGAATCATATTAGAGCTATTTTTAGTCTGAAGTAGATCATTCATTCACCCAAAGAACATCAGAGTTTAATGCACAGGATTTATACATAATGGGCTTCAGCCCTATTTCTTTTCAGAAGTTTAATACTGCATTTAGTTCTTCACCTACCTCCTCTACTCCTCCGGAGCTATAAATTCAGAAAGAAACTCATTTAAAAGGTTGTTTATCATTTATCAAAGAACTGCAAGTAGTTTCTTTTGAGACATAGTCTCTGTGTTAGGATTGTAAAATAGGTTGGAGGATATGTTTTCAAACTGAGTATTCAACCATTGGCATGTTGTACTTGACTGGTATTGCTATTTAATATGACAATCACATTTCTTTGGATCCTGATCTGAAGTAGTGGTGATGTTTTCCTATCTTTGTGTTTACATTCATTTCATTTTGTTTCTACTGGCTTGCATTAGAATATTGGCATAGGATTTACCCTTGTTAGGTACCCTATGTTTCTACTCTCCTTGCCATTTATGTTTCTCTTCTGAATGTATTATGTAAGAAATGATTTCAGTTGGTTTAACCAGTGTAGTGGATGTTATTGCCTGCTCTCTGATGTATGAATTAAATGAATTCAGTTCTTAGATGTTTCTTGTTATAGATTCAGTTGGAAGATTTGGGAACACTGGGGATTAGAGTTAACCCTGTCCACTAGGATCCTTGTACGACCGGCTAGTTTGTAACTTTGTGCTCTAAATCTGTGTTATCACCTCTCCTCCTACCTTTCCATAACACATAATCATCTTGAAGATCCTAAGTTTCA
Organism: Pinus albicaulis; assembly: GCA_034641835.2. Taxonomy (NCBI): domain Eukaryota; kingdom Viridiplantae; phylum Streptophyta; class Pinopsida; order Pinales; family Pinaceae; genus Pinus; species Pinus albicaulis. The sequence goes on along the minus strand of CM076579.1, from coordinate 206,087,803 downwards.
GATGACTAGCCCAATTGAAAGCCTGCCTATTGAGTAGTAAGAAAATCCTTTCCTAACTCCTTTGCCCAATGGTTTGAATAGTTCCTAGAATACTTCACCTTTGCCTTATACTTCTTGGCTCATTCTTGTCTTACACTGAATCCTTATTTCCTGATAACCAGCAACCAAAACAAACAAACAAACCCCGAGCTTTATAACTAGCCTAACATCTTAACATAGAACTTCAAAGACATATACCTTTGAAAATCATAGAGATATCCCTCTTTGGACCCAGGAGGGCTAGATCCTGAGGTCTGAAAGTGGTTCTGATGTTGTCTCATCTTTTGGTCTTGCCAATTTGGCCAAAACATGGGAACCCCAACATAATGGCAACTCCACTGGGGACTGAGTGCATTACACCTTAATCATTCTTAAGCATTCAAAACCTACAATCTCTAGTTAGGTTGGCAGTTAAACACTCCTATTCTCACATCAACCTCTATACCATTTGTTGTGTTTTCCCATACTCTTGGACAGAGTCTGGAAAGGGCCAGGTAGCCTCCAGATCTCATACTCTTTCAGAGGTGACATATCTGGTAAATGCCCTCCCAGGCAATCTCTGGTTAGATTTTGCTATGTTTTGAGGATATCCTTGAAAAGGGACATCTCATAAGCACTGTGGTGGACATTGTACCCTTCAAAAACATCCTAAAACCTTCCACCTGGCGACTCCATATTCCCTAAACATTTTAAAGACTCCACTGTTGATCAGTAGGCCTGCTGATTATCTTGGTTCACATTAGACTCCACTGGGAGACCGACCTCCATAACAACATCAACCACAGTAGAAGTAACAAGAAGGGGTAAGCTGCTTGGTCAGAAAACAACATTCTGGCTTCTAGAACCATTCATACAAGAGCTTACCCTAACCCAGACCCACCTGAAATAGTTGATAACCCCGAGAGCATCCTCAAGGGAGCTCCTACACTTAAAAGATCAAATGTTTCCAGTCACATCTATAGAGCTAATTCCGCGCTAGAAGATCTTACAACTCTATCACACTTTCACCTTGACCTAGACCTACCTAACAGCCTACCAAGAACTAGGTCATTCAGTAGCTTAGACCAGCTGGACCCTGAGCTTCCCGATTCACCACAGCAAGGTGGTAGACACCTAGGGAATAGACAGACCCCTCCATATACACCTCCAGGTACACATTTCGTAAAAAACTTGGGGCTCAGTCACCCTAGGTCTGCTCATCAGTCTTCTGCTGGTCATAATATCCCTGTCATCCATATACTAGCTACCCAGGTTAACCCTTTACCTCATCAAAACATCACCATGGTAACCTGGTATGCACCTCTAGTTTTACCTCAGCCTCTAGTACCCTTACCAAATGATTATCAGTCAAAGATCCCACACTTCACTGCAAAAGAGTCCATCATAGCCCAGCAACATGTAAATAAGATGGAAGATTCTTTTGACTACATGGAAATAGATGATGATACAGTCAAAATGAGAATCTTTGCCCAAAGCTTAAGGGGTGATGTGCAGAAATGGTTTAAAGGCCTACCTCCAGGTAGCATTAATGATCTTCTAGCTCTATATCAGACCTTCATAAACAAATTGGAAGCTAGGGAAAATCTTCGCCAACTCCTAGCTAAATACATGACCCTTAAAAGAAACATAGGAGAGAGTGTTCATGATTACACAACAAGGTTTAATAGCATTTACAATGCCCTCCCCCCACATATGAAACCTCCACAGGGCATGGCCCTAGCAAAATACCCTGAAGGCTTTAATGCTGACATGGCCTATAAGCTTAGGGATAAGGAATACAACACATTGGAGTACATGCAGAAAGGAGCAGTGAATATAGAGGCAAATCTGATTGAAAAAAGAGCAAGACTGAAATCTGAGAGAAGGGTAACATACAAAGATGACAATGTAGCTTCCACATCTGACCAAAATTATGATAAGTTGTCCAAAAACGTGGAAAGGTTATAGAAGATGATGGAAAAGATGGTTGTCATAGTTAGTAACCAAAATAGAAACCAAAACCAGAACCAAAAATTTAGAAGAAATAATAACACTCCCAACAGACAAAGAGAATCAGATCAACAAGTCATTCCCCCATTTCAAGAGAACTTTCTTGATGAGGATGAGGGAATCATAGAATATTATGAGGGAAACACAATAAACATGTTTGAAACAGAGGATTTTATCCATAATTATTACTCAGAAGATGACCAGCCCTCACCCTTTGGTTGGGAGGAGGAATGGTTAGAATCTAAAGATTACAGGCTAGGGTTTAAAAATGCCATGTTGCAGGTCAGAGAACAATATGAACTTAGAAGAAAAAAGAGCCAAGAAACTTCCAAACCCAAAGCTTCTGAGACTACCATCAAAAAGAGGCCTGAGAAAACTTCTAAAGAAACTGCTAAAACCAACAAAACAATAGCTGAGAGTTTCGGAAAGAATAGAGAAAGGGACAACCAAAACACTGATACACAAGGTAAACCAGCTAGTAGTAATAGCACTACAGTTAGTGCTCCTGATAAAACTGTCACAAACATTGTACATAACGAGAATCAACCCACTGATTCAGCCACTAAGGCAGTGGCAAATAGAATAGAGCTGAGTATCCCAAAGAGTCAGTCCATGTTCAATTTGGAAAGTGAGATTGCAAAAATTAAAATCTCTGTCCCACTCTCTGAGCTGGCCACTCAGGATGTATATAAAGGCTAAAGTTTGAAAGCATTAAACTTAGGTGAGAATGGTGACTCCGTGAATCTGAACGATGATCAACCTGCCCTTCTGTTTGGACCTAAAATAGAGGGGAAGTTTCAAGAAGAGGTAGTCCCACCTTTTTATATCAGTCTCAACAGTCATGATAAGATCCTTCACAATGCAATGCATGATTCTAGTGCATCACACAACCTAATGCCCAAGTTAGTTATGGAAAGACTAGGTCTAGAGATAACCAAACCCTACAAAGACTTATACTCATTTGAATCTAGCAGAGTAAAATGCTTGGGCCTGATTAAAGATCTATGTGTGAGTTTGACCCAGATCCCAGCGAAATGTATGGTCATGGATGTGGTGGTGGTAGATGTCCCACCCAAGTATGACATGTTATTATCAAGATCTTGGGGAGCCAAGCTGCAAGGTACAATGCAGATGGACGGCTCATATGCCACTATTCCTCTCTTTGGCTAGCCTAGAAAACTGTATAGGGAGGCATAGATGAAGTTCGTAGTCAGTAGCCCTGAAAAACTATAAAATTCACCCGTTTATTCTGTACATACAGACCTTGACTCCTTCATCTTTTGTAACAATGAATCCTTAGAAGGGCCAGGGTCCCAAAACAAGAACACAAATGAAGAGGCAAAGGCCATGGAATTTAACATGGTGGCTGCTCTGTATTTCGAGGACAACGAAGAAGAAAACTGCAACGAAACTTGTAGGATATGTGGTGGAGACCTAACTCCGAGTGAACAAGAAACAGAGCGTAAACAACCATCTGGCCAGACCCCCGAACCTCATACATTTCGCGAAGAACAAAGCGATCCACAACCCAGTACAGACCCTATAGAGAAATATAATGGCGAACCTAGCTGTAAGGGAGAAAACAATGATAATAATGAGAATAGCCCCTTATGAGAAATGAGCTTTGATGGGTCTTGTACTAAAAGGACTGTGAGGGTAGGGGTATGGTTACACAACACAGAAAATGACTATGCTGAGAGCCACGCCTGTAGTCTGCATTTCAAATGCACAAATAATGTTGCTGAATACGAGGCTCTAATCCTGGGTCTAAATCTGTTGAAGAAAATAGGGGCCCGTAGGATAGCCGTAAGGGGAGACTCAGAGTTAGTTATTAAACAAGTGAACAGAGAATACACAGCCAAGCATCCTAGGCTGAGGGCGTATAGGAACGACACTAAGGACATATTGAAAACATTTGCTGAATATAAACTGGTGTTCGTCCCTAGGAGTCAAAATGTCATTGAAAACGAATTAGCTTGCCTAGCCAATTCCTACCCCAAGACTCCCAGTGACCAATAGATCATCATTCAGACTAAATTCAGACATGCTGTGCTAGATAATGAAAAATATTGGCAGGTTTTTGAAGGTGATAAACAGATCGAAGATTTTCTGGTAGGTAGAAACGAGTTTGAGTTTTCTGATTCAGACTCCAAATCTGACAGTATTTTCCTAAGTGACGAATCCTCAAATGAAGAAGAAACACCATGTAACATAGAAATAAACTCTTTAGAAGAAAAAAATGGAAATCCAGACGAAAAATGTGAAAATGCAGATAGTGAAGAAATGGAGATACTGCAGGCCAAAGATAAGAATATACCCAGAGGCTTGGCACCCTTAGAGGACCTCTTTGATTTTGATGATGTGGAAAAAAAGCCCACTATAGAACATGCAGACTCTGATGTGGAAGAATGCAACATAGGCATTGAAGATAAGCCCAAAATGATTAAACTGGCTAAGTCTTTACCTGTGGACATGAAGAAAAAATACATCGACCTTTTCAAGGCATTCATTGATGTGTTTGCATGGAGCTATGAGGACTTAAAGGCCTATGACACAAATATCATCCAGCACAAAATACCCTCGAAAGAAAATCAGAAGCCCTTCAGACAAAAGCTTCGCAGAATCAATCCAAAACAATTACCCATAGTTGAAAAGGAGATTAAGAAGATGTATGAGGTGGGTATAATTGTGCCTGTGAGGTTCTCTGATTGGGTATCAAACTTAGTGGCTGTGAGGAAGAAAATAGGGGAAATCAGATTGTATATAGATTTCAAGAATCTTAATAGAGCCTCACTCAAAGGAAATTACCCTTTTCCAAAAATGGAACATATTCTTTAGAGGGTAGTAGGCTCTAGAAGGATCTCCCTGCTGGATGATTTTTCAGGTTACAACCAAGTCTTATTAATCCCAAAAGGTCAACTCAAGACAACCTTTACCACTCCATGGGGTACCTTCATGTATGTGAAGATGCCTTTCGGATTGATGAACGCTGGAGCCACCTTCCAAAGATCGATGGACATAGCATTTTCAGATGAGATAGGGAACTTCATTGTTATCTACTTAGATGACATAATAGTCTTTTCCAAGACCGAAGAAGAACACCTGAAACATCTCAGGAAAGTATTTGAAAAGTGTAGAAGGTTTGGTCTGTCTTTGAATCCCAAAAAGACTATTTTTGGGCTACAAGAAGGTAAGCTTCTTGGCCACATTATATCCGAGAAGGGAATCAGGATAGATCCACAGCGAGTTGAGGGAATACTATAGATCACAACCCCAGAAACATCAAGGAATTACATTCCTTCATTGGGAAGATTAACTTCCTTAGGAGGTTTATCCCAAATCTGGTCGAACACCTTAGGAACATGACTAACATGCTGAAGAAAGGTGAAGGAGTTAAATGGACTATCAGAGCCAAACAATCCTTTGAATCAGTGAAACTTGCACTTACCCAAGCTCCCGTTCTCATCAGCCCAGATTTCTCCAAAGATTTCTTGATATTTTCATTTGCCTCTGAGCATACAGTGGTTGTAGTCCTGCTGCAGAAAAACACAGAGGGAATGGAGCATCCAATTGCCTTCTTTAGCAAAGCAATCAGAGATGCACCATTTAAATACAACATCATGGAGAAACAGGCCTATGCTCTGATTAAGGCCTTGAAAGACTTCAGGGTGTACATATTTTATTCTCATACCATAGCCTATGTGCCCAACATCGTAGTCAAATATATACTGTCCCAAGACCTAGATGGGAAAAGGGGCAAATGGATAGTTGTGATCTTAGAGTATGACCTTGAGATAAAGCCCACCAAATTGATAAAAGGTCAGGGTTTAGCTAAATTAATGGCTGAATCAAACTTAGAAGCCCTAGACATTAACATGATAAATACCTTGGACGAGCAACAAGAATTGCATGATCCCACTGTTGAGGAAAAATTTCAGAGCTCTCCTTGGTATTTTGACATTTTATATGTGCTTACACACCTCAATGCCCCTCCCGAGCTATCAAAGACCAAGGCCATATTCTTAAAGCTAAAAGCCATAAATTACTGCATTTTGAATGAAAACTTATACTGGAAGAATCCTAATGGCCTATTTCTTAAATGTTTTCCTGAAAATGAGGCAGATAGGGTTAAACAAGAACTCCATGTTGGAGAATGTGGAGGCCACCTAAGTTGGAAAGCCACTGCAAAAAAAATACTCAGAGCTAGCTACTATTGGCCCACACTCTTCAATGATGTCCATAAAATGATAGTTGCCTGCCACAAATGCCAGATCTTTGAAGGAAAAATAAAACTCCTCCCTTTACCCCTACAACCCATCACTGTTGAAGGTCCCTTTCTACAATGGGGCCTAGATTTCATAGGGGAGATTCACCCTGCTTCTTCTGCACAACACAAATGGATCCTGACAGCCACAAACTATTTCACTAAGTGTATAGAGGCCATACCACTAGGAATGCCACATATTCAGTCATCATTAGTTTCCTAGAAGGTCACATCCTCTCTCGGTTTGGCTGCCCAAGGAAAATAATCACTGATAATGCTACTACTTTCGGATCCAAAAATATGGTTGATTTTTGTCATAGGTATCAAATAGCACTTGGTCATTCGACTGCCTATTACCCCCAAGGTAATGGATTAGCTGAATCATCAAACAAAAGCCTGGTGATCATCATCAAAAATCTGTTGGAAGAGAACAAAAAGTCATGGCATAACAAGTTAGTGCATGCTTTGTGGGCTGACAAGCTTACAACAAAGAATTCCATTGGCATGTCACCATTTCAGCGTGTCTATGGAATAGAAGCAGTGTTTCCTACCAGCCTTGGGATACTAGTGATCAAGCTAGTCCAGGAGATCCAAACAGAAGAAGATAGTATGGTGAGAAGAATAAACCAAACAATCCATCTTCAGCAAGCAAGGGAAGAGGTATACAACAAAGCAGTGAAAGTTCAGGAGAATATAAAGAAATTGTTTGACAAAAGAACCAAAGCTGCCGATTTCAAAGTAGGAGATAAGGTTCTGAAGTGGGATTCGAGAAGAGAGGATAAAGGAAATCACAACAAATTTGACAGTTTGTGGCAAGGTCCATACCTCATCCAGGCAACTGTGGGTCCCAATGCTTTCTTCTTACAAGAATTAGACGGCGCTGAGCTGTTTGGGGGTCCTGTCAATGGCAGGATGCTCAAACATTACTCCTGCTAATTTACAATTTCCAGTCTCGATTTCCATTGTACATACCATTGCAGTTTTTATCTTCAGAGAAAAAAGAGAAAATACTTCAAAAAATAGAAGAAAGGGAGAGGTTCAGACATGCTTAAAACATGAACCTCTGATGTGCAAAAGATTGGCTCTAATAAGCTCAAAACTTGAGCCAAAGAAAGTAAAAGTAGCTGGTCCTAACACGTTCAAAATCTGGACCAGCAAAGAGAAAAAGGAAGCAGCTCTAACATGCCTAAAACCAGATCTGAAATAAAGAAAAGAAATGACTCTAACATGCTCAAATCTTGAGTCACAAAAGGAAAGAAGGATGTTTCAAGTTTCAGATCCCAAGCCTTCACAGTTTTATTTTTAGTTTTCTGCAGATTTTGTCCATGTGCAACTGTATTTATGCCTTGGATCCACAACAAGTCAGACAGTCTAATCCTGGCTTGACTATTTTTTAATTTCCGTCGTAGAATATAGAGAAGAAATCTACTGGACAGTTTAATCCAGACAGATATTATATTAGGTAGAGAAACATATGAGACCAACAGTCTAATCTGGTCTCATGGAGGAATATGTGTAGATTTAGAATAGGTTTACTTTTTTTTTGAAAAAATAAATGATGTAAAGGGTCTGCTAGCTCAAATGCACCCTAGAAGAAGGAAAAATGTTAGGATTGTATTGTGGGTAGGTAGTTTGTTGGGAAAGTTTTTCTGCTAATGTGATGTTTTCATATTGTGGCAGCTGATCTAAGAAAGAAAGGGATGTGCCAAGAAGCAGGCAACTAGCCTACTCCAAAGATCTATTCTCTGAATTCTTGACTCCTTCAAGAAGAATCCATCCCCATGTGGAGCCACTGTTAGCCCCCCTGTAAATTTTTGACTGGCAAAGTAAGGGGCTAAATTGTTTTTGAGCCTTCAATGAATGCATCTCCCCTGGAGGCACATCATCCTTGAGGTCTCCTGTGCCTTTGCCTTGTGATGAAATCCCCTCTGCTGTATCCATACAAGTAACCTCTCTGATTGTGAAAATTCTGCTCCTGAAGGCCTCCCTTTACCCTTGAAACCCTGCAGAATATCCCATTTTAACCTGTGTCTTCCCCTTGCCAAATTCCCCTCCATAACCCATAGAAACTTCATAATAAAACTCTATATTATAAAGACCCTGCCGCTAACCACTTCCCCTTTCCATCCCCGCCATACATTATTATAAAACTATATCATAAGGTTTATTAACCCCACTTCGTACTGATTGCAATATCGCAATCGCAAGTTATGTTTTAATGATCCGATCATCCATCGCAAATATTCGCGATACGATTGATTGCGCCCCACTCCCATTCTGCGATTGCGATAAACCCCCAGCCCCTTCTCCGCTAGCCTCGTAACCTTTCCCTCCATGTAACCCAGCGCCGTGACCAAAGTGCTAGCCCCGAAGGCGCTTGTCCCATATGTTTATCGGGCGCTTTCTCAACCGTTGATCCATATAGATCGGACGACGATCGTTAAACCCCGCAACGCTCATTATTCACCCGTTCAAACCACCAATCGCGCCATCGCCGTCCATTCACTGCCAGATCAACGGTTCAGAGGGTGTCCGCCACTGTGGTCCCCGCCGCGCACCATGCCATAAAACAGCCCGATTTTCATCGCACCGCTTTCGGGCAGTAGGCGGTTTTCCCTCATCGGCCAGCGATTCCATACAACTTTCGACGCGTGGCACTGGTACGGTTTCAAAACTGCTATCCCATCGTGCGTTATTGTTTGGTACAAGACGCGCAACGATATTCATATCCGCCGTCAGATCTACTCTCGCCCATCCAACGGTCATCGCTCGACGAAGCTGCGCAGGGTTTAATCCATAGCCTCCGTACCCCTGGCCCACGGTCTATTGCCCTCCGACTGGTTTTCCGCCGTCGATCTCCGCTGAGATCGGACGACCCAAATTTGTTTGCCCGCTGTTGAATTTTCCGCCACCGCCACTTCACCCCCATGTGCATCCACCGTGCACCTGCCCATTCTGTTGCATATATTCATTCAAAGGTCGATTTTCGTATGTTTTATTTAATTTTCTGCTATGCTCTACACACGTCCGCCAGACCACGTCCTGTTGTCATAGCACATTTTCCACCATGTTTATGCACCTTTCCGCCATCTCACCAGTCTGCATAGCCATCCTCATCGCCCGCACTGCATCCATTACCCCATCCGTGGTTTTATTGACGATTTTTTCGTGTTTTGCAGGGTTTTCAAGGGCAGAAAGCCGCCATGATTCGTATACACCATTGTAAAGGCACAACGCACAAAAAGAGCTGAAATATAGAGCCCGTTGATTGTAGGAAAACGTCTAGATAGGTGTCTAAAACATAAATTTCATCAAAGGACAGAGTTGGAACGCTGCAAACCCTTCGGCGCCATTAAAGCTCGGATTGCATGAACAAAGGCAGTACAGGAGCAGCAGAGAGTTTGAGGCAAGAAATATAAGACTTTGAGCCTTTCAAGGATTTTAGAAGGCAAAGGTACCAGTTCAAGGACATCATGGATTGCACAAAGGGTACGACACGCAGGGATTTATGTACATCAGGGTTTGCACACCAGCAGAAGATTTCCTCCATAAAGGACAGGGCGCCCATGCTGCTTTTTATTACACATCGCGTCCCTAAGGTTCCCCCCCCTCTTACAGGAATCCTATGCTATCAGAAGCATTTGTTTCACAAGCATGGCAGTCCATTCAGTCATTTTGTTTATACACCAAAGTACTGCACAATACTGCAGTCAGAGTACATCTGGGGTCATATCAGAGTAATTGGGAGCCTGAAGGAGATCATTCGTGCACCCAAAAAAAAAATGCCAGAGGTTAATGCTCTGAGTTTAAAACAGAATGGGCTTTGGCCCCTTTCCTCTTCTGAGTGTTAATGCTGCATTTAGTTTTCTACCTACCGGCTCTGTTTCCCTTCAGCTATAAAGTTCATGAAGAACTCATTGTAATGGTTGTTGATCAGTTATCAGAAGATTGCAAGTAGTTTCTGTTGAGACACAGTCTCTGTGTAAAGTAGTAAGATAGGTGGAAGGAAATGTTTTCAGGCTGAGTATTAAGCTATTGGAAATGTTGTACTTGACTGGTATTGTTATTTAATATGACAAGCACATTTATTTGGATCCTAATCTGAAGCAGCTGTGATGTTTTCATATCTCTTTGTTTAATTCATTTCATTTCGTTTCTATTGGCTTGCATCAGAATATTGGCATAGGATTTACCCTGGTTAGGTACCCTATGTTTCTGCTTTCCTTGCCATTAATGTTTCTCTTCTGAATGTATTATCTAAGAAATTATTTCAGTTGGTTTAACCAGTGTAGTGGATGTTATTGCCTGCTCTCTGATGTATGAATTAAATGAATTCAGGCCTTAGATGTTTCTTGTTATAGATTCGGTTGGAGGATTTGGGAACACTGGGGATTAGAGTTAACCCTGTTCACTAGGATCCTTGTATGACCAGCTGGTCTTTAATTTTGTGCTCTGAATCTGTGTTGTTTCCTCCCCTTCTACCTCTCCATATCACACAATAATCTTGAAGATCCTATGTTTCAGATGACCAGCCCAATTGAAAGCCTGTCTATTGATTAGCAAGAAAATCCTTTCCTGACTCCATTGCCCAATGGTTTTGAATATTTCCTGGAATACTTCACCTCTGCCATATCCCTCTTTGCTCATCCTAGTCTTACATTGAACCCTTCTTTCCTGACAACCAGCAACCAAATCAAACAATCAAAACAAACAAACCCTGTGCTCATAACTAGCCTAACATCTTAAACTTGGAGCTTCATAGACATAAAACCTTTGCTCATATAGAGAGATCCCTCTCTGGAGCCAGGAGGGCTAGATCCTGAGGTCTGAAAGTGGTTCTGATGTTGTCTCATCTTTTGGTCTTGCCAATCTATCCAAAACATGGGAACCCCAACAGGTATCTAGCCCTACCAAAATGGAGAGGGATCTCTCCACAAATCACAACCAAGAGGGCTGGATGAATTGGGGTTTTAGGCTACGTATAAGTACATGGGTTATATTTGGTTCTACTTTTAGATCATTCTTTATGTTTTCCATTTTTTTATCGATCTTAGCTTCCATGTCATCCATCTTAGCTTCCATTCCAACTTCCATGCCATCCATATTAGCTTCCAAATCATTCATATTAGCTTCCATGCCTTTCTTCAAACCATCCATCTTAGTTTCCACGCCTTTCTTCAAAAGTTCCATTTCATTTTTTGTTGCTCTTTGCGATAGGTGCACTTTCTCTTGTAATTTTGATATCTCATGTTGCATTTCTTCGTCTTCGTGAGTCATAGTAGAGCCTTTTGAAGGCTTGATGGGTGTTGAATTCTTTTTAGGGGGCATTTTATAACCCAATACTGATATCTATTCTTCAATATTCCCTTGGAATAAATTCAAACTAATTTTTTCAAACGAGACTTATGTAATTCGAAAAAAATACACACCTTTTTCTTGCTTTTGAGGAGCTCGATATTGAAAATGAATTATCTCTGTGATTTCAGATCTTCAATATCTGAAATTGGGCCTTGTAGTAGCCCTCTGAATCTTATTTTAAATTCCATAGGTCTAACTTGATTTGGATTCTTCAAGGCAAAGTTATGCCAAATCTCCCACAATGACCTAATTATGGACTAGTTCAGTAGAGTGACATTGTACGGAATGCCACGTGTCACTGTTTCCTATTTTGGATCTAAAATTGATAAAGATGAAACTATAGTCCGTCTTCTTGAAACCAATTTTTACAAAATTCCAATCCAATGCTCAGAGAGAGAGTTATGACGATTTTCCCACAGTTACCTCTTTGAGATGAAATTCGGAAGCCTAAAAAATCCCTAACTTCCACAGACCTTATCTCCGAAAATATTGCGAATCAAGCTCTAAAATGGTTCCAAAACCTTCCTCAGGATCGCAACTTTTCTCTCTAAAAATTTCAGCTTCTGAACCCTCGTAGAAAAAAAAGTTATTGCGCAAATTCCATGATGACCTGTTTAGGTTAAATTTAGGAGCTTGCAAAAATCCCTAACTTGCACAGATCATATCTCCGAAAATATTGGGAACCAAAATCTGAAATTTTTCCAAGACGTTCCTCAGGATTTCGGCTTCGCTCTGTAAAAATTTCAGCTTCTAAACCTTCGTAGAAAAAAGGTTATAGCAAAAATTCTACGATGACCTGTTTGGAGCAGCGAAACCCTAGAATCCAAAGCTGTGATACCAAATGTTATGAAACCAGCTCCAAAATAAAAGAAAGGAGAGATCGATGCCTTATAAATCAACCACTTCGAGGGGGAAACCTCAAATACATTACATAAATGAACAATTCTTGGATGATACAAATGACCAAAACCTCCTTCTATATATAGGAGTCCATGGGGCCACAATATAATCCTAGCCGACTTAACAATAATAATGCAAGGGCACAATAATAACAATATTGGGGTTACAGGGGTATAACAATAACAATAAGGGGGCTACAATAATAAAAATAAGGGACTAAACTAGTAATATATGGACGTAACAAAAGGTTTTCCCAAAACAAAGGATGAGAGATTTATTATGTTTATCAACTTAAAAACCAACATATCATAGAAATGAAATGGATCATGAAACAAAAAATTCATACATAATGAGACATAAGAAGAACAATGCGAAATTTCCATACCACAACTATCCCAAAGAAATAGCTGCAACCTTTTGATTAAGTTCTTGTCAAATATATTACACTAGAGTCTCTGATCAATACAACAACATACAACAATGTCCAACCTGTGAAATGACTGAAAAAATACATGATATAGGCCTCAAAAAAACTCCTCCCAGCCTTAGGGGTAAAATCCATGAGAGGAGGAGCAGTTCCACCAAAAACTGAGCTGAATACCTAGAGTGTAGGGTGGTCAAACTGACTCATCCATCACTTTTTGGAAATTGATTCATTACACCTCATCATGAGTTTTCATATAATATATTTACCCTAGGTAACAGTAAAAACATGATAATAAAATTTAATTACATCAAATACATAAGTAAAAAATTGATTTCCCAAGATGAAAATCAAATTTTAAGAAAAACAGAGAAAAATCAGAAAAAATTAGGTGCGCCCTCCTACTTGCAGCTGAGTTTTGGATGGGTTCCCGGTGTCAAAATTGAGCTTAGGATATCTCATTGGAAATATTATCCTGTATAATTTCCATATATATGCTTGGATTTCAGAATGGACTTGAATTTACCCCTCAAAAATTCATTCTACCAATACTTCTAAGTGCATAGTGCCAAGGTGAAAAATGAGGCAGAACTGTGGTTTTTAGGGTGTTTTTTCACTTTTTCACCAGCCAGTTGTTCAAAACAAGCTTAGATTTTTTTTTTATTGCATGTATTCATAATTATGAATATAATGGTGGTCTTATTTTGGCCAAAATATGCCTCAAACAAAAGCGCAACGCCTAAGGCGCTGCACACCTGGCTTTCTAGCTGTCACAAAACTGTCTTGGAATGCACAAAATTTCCAAAATTTGCAAAAATTTCCCAAAACCTGTCCAAATTTTCTGAGTGATGACTGATGATGAATGTTATGCATGGAGTGAGGCTTCAAAAATAATATCAAGCCTCCCTCCCTCTTTTTCCATGGTTAGGGTTTCAATTTTTGCATTAGCTTTCTTAAGTTTTGACCTTGCAATCTTGTTTCTCTTGGCATAGTTTTTTTTTGGCCATCCTCCTTTGTATGTAATTCTTCGCTATCTATCTTCCTCATCTTACCTATCCTCTTCCTCTTGCATGTAGTCTCTGTCTTCTTCCATTGCGTCTAGGTCTAGAAACCCTAGGGAGATGAATTGGGAGTGAAATGTAGGTTTAGGGAGTGCAGAATGGGATGGAAAAAATTAGGGAGATGGGGGAAGGGATTATAAAATTGAGGGAGGTGATAGGCAGTAGAAATGTTGTGGAATTTGGGAATAGGAATTTTATTATAGGAATAGGGATTTGGGAGCCTAGGAAATTGAATTACCTAGGTCTCAGGGTTTAGGGGATAAAGGGCTTTAGGGAAAGGAATTGACAGTGTAAGGGTAGGGATATGGTTTTTAGATATGTAGGAAGGGATATGAAAGTTTTAGGAATTATATTTAAACATTAGGAGTGAAACTAGGGTTTATAGCAAAGAAGACACCAAATTTTTCATAGAACATTAAAACACCATGAAATCATTGTTTAGGAGTGCAAGGAGGCAAGAAATTTGTCATACTCACTTGCAAGATGATGAAACAAGGGTTTTTTCTCAAATTTTAGAGATATGGTACTCTGTTTTGAAGCTTGGTAAGCAATTCAGGGAAGTGCGCAACGCCTGCTATAGGTGCGCCCTCAAAATGCCAGGTGCACCCTCAAAATGCCAGGTGCACCCTCCAGATGTCCAGGTGCGCAACACCAACTTCAAATCAACTTTTGAGTGCCTTCACGAAGTCCAAATTGAGCTCATGATATCTAATTGAAAATATCTCTCTCTTGGATACACAATGGACCTATAAATAACTGAAAATTATCAAATATATCCCCTCAAAAATTAACTCTCCCAAGACTAGTCAAAAAGTGGAGAATGAGGGTGCAAAAATGAAGTGTGCTCTTGCAGGAAACTTTTGGAGGCCTTACTAAACTCAAAATTTAGCTCATGATATCTCATTTGAAATATATTTCTTTCTAGTTATCATTTGACTCATCACGAAAGTCATTTGGATTTTACCAAGGTCGCTCCAGAAGTACAAAAAACCTCTTGTAGCAACTGTATTTTGGACATTTCTCCAAAACCATGACACCTGTGAAAAAAAAAAAGGATTTTTTTCTTACTTGGCCTCTGATGGACAAAAACCTCTCTCACTTTTTTCAAATTCATCTTTGTTTGGTCAAAAACACACTTTGAAGAAAAACTAGCCCTATGTGCAGCGAATGATTTTCCCTTTGGAATGACTTCTTGAAAATTGATGGAAACATGATGTTTATGAGTTGGAATGGCCTAATAATTTCTGAAACGACCTCCCTTATTCCTCCCTTTCTCATATGCCTCTGATTCCATATCAAACCCTAGCTCAGTGGGAGAGGAAACTAGGGTTTGGTGTAGGCAAAATAGGGGATTTGGGAAATTTATAGGAATGATGGGAAATAAAGGGGATAGGGGGCTTATAAATTTTTAGGTAAATTTTTGGAGGTAGGGAGGGATGTTAGGAAGTAAGGGAAAATGGAATTGAATGGAATGAGTGAGGGGAATGGGTCCAAAAGGGAAAAACACAACCCTAACCTAGGAAGATGTCAAAATTATAACAATAGACTAGGGTTTCTAGGAAAGTGAAGGAAATGAAAGGAATGGGCTTGGGAGTTAGGGGAAGTAGATGGAGTGTAGGTGAGGGTGATATTGATGGCTTAGAGAGAATATGAGTGCCTCTTTGATGTTTTAATGGCATTTTTACTTGATGGATTGAATGAATTAGTTCTTGGGATCCACTTTGCTACGTTCAAATTCACCTTTAAACTTTACAATTTAAAACCTTTCACTTGATTTCTTTCCTTTGACAATTAATCATTTTGATGGACTAGAAACTCTTTTCACTTTGATATTTTATTTGTTGGCATGTGGAACTCTGAGTTGGCAACTTGGGAACCTTTTACTTATTACATTTAAATGACATAAAATTACAAAATGAAAATTAAAAATATTACATTTGAACTCAAAATTACATGATGAAATAAGCATTTATCTTTACAAATAATCTTCACATGGTGAAGAGATGTTATTTGATCACCCTTTAATTGCTGGTCTTATGCAATGGAATAGACTTTTATTGGAACCTTGGAAACCCTAATGACATAATGAAACCTTGAAAAACCCTAGAAATCTAATGGAACCTTGAAAGACTAGATTTCATGATAACTTTGACCTCATGACTGATGTAATGACATGATGACAATAAATTTATGGATAAGGTACGATCAGCAAGGTATGAAAATATGCCCCCAAGTAATCAAATTTAAGGAAGAATGATGTTTTTTGGGCTAGGGCTACCATCAGTGAGTAAATTTTTGAATGCAAACCTAGTGGAATGATAAAAATTTCTGAATGAGATCCTAATAAGATATGAAAAGAAAATTTTTGATCACTGATGGCAGGATGCAAATGCTGACACTAACACCACCTATTTCCACATGCCATTCCACCTGTACTTCCAAGTTCACTAGGGTCCACTTATTGGTTAAAGAAAAAATTCGAAAATACGATATCATACTGTTAATTGAGTGACTCTTGCGGCAAGGGCCCTGATGCCTAGATATGCTAAAAGGGCTTGAATGCCTTGATGAGAGTTGAAGATTACTTTAATAAGGAATTTTGACTAGTTAGAACCTTTCTTTGACTAATTCACTTCAACTTGATTTTTCTCTTGATTCATATAGAGTTAGGAGAAGTGCCATATACCATTGGAAAGTCTTAGAAAATCCTATTCAACCATGAAACTTTCATTCTCATTTGGACTAGGGAGCTAAATAATAAATTCCTTCAAATATATGTTATCTAAACTACAACTTTGAAAAAATTCTATTCACATATTCATTAATATCCCATGATTTTGGACTTTGACATAAATTAATCTCCCATTTGGAATTGATGGTAACACCATGAGAGATATTCTAGTCATTTATGATCTTGGGCTAGACCCCCTCTATCTTCATGTTAACTACACGCCCATCATCTACTTATGTTGTTTCATTCTCTTGATGTATTCTTATTCTACCCCTTTGACATCAATGAAAAATGACATATACTCCCCCCGATTTGATGAATACTCTTTCCTTGAACTCCCCCTATCACCAACATGCTTTTGGGATGAAATCATCAAACCATTCCCCCTTGTGAAGAATAAATTACACCTATTTTTTGTCAAATATATTCAAAAATTTATCTAGGGAGAGGTTTAATAAATATGTCTTCAATTTTATCTTCTATTGGAACATATTCCAATCTGATAGTTAAAAAATTGTGTTTGGAGAAAATGGCATTTGAAAGGAATGTAATTTTTTTTATAATGCATATCAGTTTTTTTAGAGATATTGATAGCATTGGTATTGTCACGCATGATGGGCACAAGATGATCATAATTTTATTGATCATCCTTGACATTTTTCTTCAACCATAGGAATGAAGTGAAACATGATGTTGCTATAATATATTCTACCTTAGTTGTGGATATAAAATTGGAGGTTTGATTCCTTCAAAGCCAAGAGACCGAAAAATTTCCTAAAAGGAAGTCCCCAAAATTGGTGCCCTTATTATCATCAACACTACTTTCCCAATATGCATCTATATAAGCTCTGAGAGTAAGATATGTGCCCCTTGGATACCACAAGCATAATATATGGTGCCTTGTAGATATCTAAATATCATTTTGACTACATTCACATGAGCTTCTTTTGGGCTTGATTGAAATCATCCAACCATGCCTACTTCTTGCATGATATCCAATGTTGAAAGTTTTAATTAAAGAAGTTTCTAATCATGGAGATATACATGGTCTTATTCACTTCTAGAGACTGATCATCCTTACTGAGCTTGCATCCTATTATCATGGGAGTGCTCATGGGTGCAGAAATTTCTATGTCAAACTTCTTTAATATTATTTAAGGTACTTGGTCTGAGAGATAAAGATTATTTTTTCTAATTGATGAACCTGCAAACCAAGAAAGAAATATAGTTTC